>JAHDVE020007311.1:0-65207 GCA_022606495.2 Halesus radiatus | reverse complement strand
TAATAATAATAATAATAATAATAATAATAATAATAATAATGATAATAATAATAATAATAATATTAATAATAATAATAATAATAATAATAATAATAATAATAATAATAATAATAATAATAAATATAATAATAATAATATCCTTGTTGTAATTAAATTTAACTATAACTAAAAGACTTGTATAATATAATAATGTAAGTGTACAGTGGTTTATAAAGTAAAATAGAAAATAATATAATAACAGTTATAGTTGAAGTTTCACATAACCCGCCTCACTAGGCTAGCCTGTGTTGAGGCAGTAATTTTGCAAATTATTTTATGATTTTAAAATACATATGAATATATACTTATATTAAGATATGCTTCGTAAATCGTTAAATCAATAATTTCGAATTTGGGTGAGTGCACCGATAAATGCCCCATCATTACTTGTTGTGTTTGAATATTTTTTGTGAATCAGATGTTTTTATGCTAACCGGAAGAATGTTGTAAATTCTTATCGCAAAGTACCTAAAATTCCGTTGCCCAAAATGCCGTGCTAGAACATCTGTTGTGCCGTGTAGTATCTTGAATAAGTCGTGGCGACGACTACGGCTGAAGCCATCACACTCCAAGAGGAATGAACTATCAAAAAAGTTATGCACTATATTTAAACTAATTATTGCAACATTTGCATAACGTCTGGTTTCTATGCGAATTCTATTTGTTGCTTCAAGTAAATCTACATGGTGCGTGAATCTCGGTCCAGATATAACTGAAGAGTTTTTTGTTTATATTTGTTCCAGCATATTAAATTCAATTCAAGTGACCCGGAAATTTTGTAAGCTCCGAACCTGGAAGAATTGCCTGTCACCTGGAAATTGAAGATGTGACAACCCTGATATCCATCTATCGTAACTTGTGTAATTATAATATTTTTAGTAAGTAATTATAAAATAAAACAATCTTGGGAAATGCAACGAATAATAAGCAATTAATTATTGAAACAACATCCACACAGCTTCTTCCCCTTATTGTATTCGGATGAGGAACCCATCACTTCGATAAGGCGCCTCCTGGCTTTCCTGTCATGGGCTACTCTTCAGCGACTTGGGTCTTCAGCCTCTGGAATTGCTTTCCCGAACTTTGCCTGAGGCGGTCAACTGAACGCCTTCCCGCTGGAATTGCGGAAATCAGTCTTCTAGCATTATTAGATTTGTACTAATAGATAGATGTATAAAATTTCATAAAATTTATATCAGGTAAAGACAAATTAAATTATGTGAAGGCAATTATAAGTATTTTTTTCATTACGTAACGAGCTCCCCGTGCAAGAGTCATGCATTCCATATAGCAGTGACGTGCATCGCTCTATGACCAAACGTGGGCTGTGTAAGTTAGGGTATGAATTGTGCAATGAATATTTGAAATTGGCCCTTTTATTATGACCTTCCGCTGAATGTCATGACCAACTGAATAAATGAGCGTACCACATTCATGTAAAAAATACATTTTGATCAGATCCTTTTTTAATTTTTTTTTGTATGTATATATATATATATATATATATATGTATTTTTTTAAAGACATTTATTATAAATTAACAACACTTTACATGTTAATAATAGTAGGTATGTAAGTACTAAAAATAGTTTTTTTTTATTTATTTATTTAAATAATCCTTTTAGTTTCTTTTTTAAAATTAATACCTCCCTAATTGAGAAAATCTCGTGTTTAGAGAAAGAGTACTTATATGTTTTGTTATACATATATTTAAGTTCAAGAGTACCACCATGAACATAATATTCTAGTGCCTATACATACACTAATTGCAAAAAAACATTGGAAATTTTTAGAAATAAAATATGTATATATAATGTATGTAAATTTCCAAGTGAACTTATAACATACATTTAAAATTTTGTTTCTTGTAAAATGCATTTTAAATTTTGTCTTCAAAAATTCATAATTTTTTTCAGCTTGTATTTCTTTAGTTAAAACAATTTATTTTAATTACCTCTTAAAGTTCGTATTCCTTACGGTAAGCACAGTTTTTGAGCCTTTATGGACTGCACGCCACTGCCATATAGGCACACAAGCATTGCCTACCCTTCCTTATTCAGATAATATAAATAATTTAACATTTTCAAATTATATTGCAAGAAATCAAACTACACTTTAAAAAATAAGCGTGATCTTCCAGATATGAATAGCACGAACTAAGTATTCTTAATGATGCGGATGTCATATTCAAATGTTTACTGTTTTCTACACAAAAATGTACATGTGTGCTCAATGCCCATTCAAGGGAAAACTCGTTTGTGTTAGTGTCGGTAAAGGCCGTGCCTTTCGGTACACAAATTAAGCAATCAGTGCCGTCTCTGTTGGCACCTCTATTAATTATTACAACTTTACTAACGAAATAATTTTTACATTATGTTGGTTTTCTTTCATGTGCGGTCGAAATAAATACGGAAATATTATCTATCCAGTATTTGGCTTGAGAAATGGATAAATTTTTTTTACAGTAACTCCAAACTGGATTTTCTGAGGGAAATAATTTCCCTCAAGGCATGTATGATTTTGGGGAAGCTGTGTGGAGGGTCTTTTTGAGGATAGGAAGGAGTGAACTCGGGTCTTGAAGAGACCCATGTTGTAGGAGGGCGGATACACAGATGCCGGCAGATCATTCCACAGCCGAGCTGTTGAATACAAGAACGAATCGTAGAAGCGACCCGTTCTCATGTAAAAAATGTCAACCATGTGCAAATGTTGGGCGCACGTTTGGCATGTTTCCCGACTATGCACCGGTGCCGAAGGGATCAATGACGCTAGTTCCTCAGAGCATCTTCCATTAAAACAGCCGTAGAACAAGGAAAGCATTCCCACCTGACGCCTGTGTTCCAAATATTGCAATCCGTTTGTTAAGATAGATAGGCGAATCAATCAAACGGGCCGCCCATTTCTGCACACATTAAAGGGTTTTTCAGATATTTCGGGGCTCCAGACCAGAGGTGGCTGCCAAATCTACAGTGCGGCGCACTAATAAAGCAATTATTTGGATATTTGATGTGGCAGTTAATCTCAACAAAAATCAACTAAAAAAATATATATATATCAAAATCAACTAATTCGCTGTCTTCCTACTGATTAAAAACTCTTTGCACACCACTGCCCCGTGCTTGTTTGGTTTCGGTTTCCTCCGTATATACATTTTTGAAATTTTGTTATGTGAAGTCATTTTTTGCTGAACATAACCCGACTCCTGTCTTAAAATGTTACTATTTTTGCAATATTATTGCGAATGTGTTATTTTTGTATAGCCGTGTACACACTGTATAATATTTTGTAATTTTATTAGATGAATATGCACCTAACGAGTACTCTAGGAGTAGTATTAAGTATAAGCAATATGTATATTTGTAATAATATGTTAAGAATGTATAAATAGAATGTAAAAGTAGCACTGTAGGAATACCACTGAATGGATTTAGTTAATCATTTTTTTATAGTAAAGCCCACTTGAAGTGAAATAACACAAAACTGTGCTATGTAAATACTTTGTTACTATTATTATTATTAGATTACCAATTAACACTGGATGTATTTCGGAATACAGAATTCAAAACACCTGTGAACCACAACTACTAAGCATAGGCATAAGAAGCACAAAAGTATATTTATTAATTTTATAAATCACAAAATGTATACGGAGATGGAACAAAGAGGCATGAAATGAATCAAGTCAGGTCATGCTCCCTCCGTAGAACATGAAAACAAATACCACGTAAGTATATACATACCTTACGTAAGTATATACATACAGCGCCCTTGAGGTGATTTTTCACAAAAACGGCGCTATACAAGTCATCCAACTATTATTATTATACCTACGTACCTCATCATGGAGGCCCGCCTCAGTCCAGCCTCCAGCATCGACGCATACTGGAGACAGATATTGGCCCCTCACTATTTAAATTCCGCAGCACCTTAAATGCTTTATTTTCGTGTACTTATTTTTTTTAATACATTTTATTTGTCATGTATCATTCACCTACTATCTAATTTTTTATTTATTTTTAATCTTTTGTACATATTTTGATTATTTTTATAACTATTATTGTATCTATACTTTGTATGGAATGTGTGGGACTGCACTAACCTCCCCACATACCTGAATAAACATTTGTAATTATTGTACCATAAGTTACTGTTAGAAATAAAACGTAACGATAATATCGTGTCAAAAAAAATGTTAAAATGAGAGATTTCCTACAAACTGAATATACTCAGTTTTTTGAAGACTTAATCTTTTTTTTTTTAATCTTTAAAAAAATAACGTTAATAAAAATAAATTGACAAGATGGAATGATTGAAAGGTTCACCTCAAGTGCGCTTTACAGTAAATAACCTAAACTAAAATCCATTAATATATGGCTTTTCCGGTCTCTAGGCGATCAAATTTTCTAACCAAAAACACAATATGCTTTTGTATTTCTTCGCATTGCATCACTCAACGCCTATTCTAGCTCAATCAAATTCAAATCCGTTTAAGGTCCTTCCAAACGTCACTCGATTAAACTCAAAACAAGGCTCCTGGTACAACCATTATAATAATAATAGACAGAAGCCTAGCAAAATATAAATCACTGAAACACTTCGGAGAAACTCTAGACTGTAGATTATCGTGGAAAAAACACTTTGAGGAAAAATTTTAATTGGAAAATTAACCAATAGCCACCCTCTACCCTATGCTAGATTGAAATAATCGATTATCATCATACAATAAACTATTCATCTACAAGACGACCATAAGACCGGGCTTTACATTCGCTGCACCCATTTGGGAACACGCAGCTAAAACTCGCATAAAAAAAACTACACACCCTGCAAAACAAAGACATTCGACTAACATTAAATACGCCGAAGTGGATCAAGGTTTCCACTCTAATACAAAATTTAGTTGATTATTACACAATCTAAAAAATTCTACCCTGGCCTAGCCGGAAATGGTAACCCCTCAATAAATTATTTTACTAAATATATTGAGAATAACAAATTTAAGTGCAAAAAACCTAAAGTAATCTCGCTAAAGGGGTGAAATTCTGTCCGTCACAACACAGTTTTAAATCTCATTTCCCAAAAACAACATTAAAAAAAATTCCAAGTAAAGTATCACTAGATAATTTCATTTCCTAGAGCCATCAAACTAATTGTTTTAATATCTCTAAACATACATAATATCTAATTCCAAATTCAAGGATGAAATGATTTTTAAAAACTGTCATTGCAATGTACATTGTTATCGTAAAAAACATGACATCCCTAATTGTGGAATGTTGTAAAGATGAAGGAAGTAGGAAAATGAAGGAGATGGGGAGAAGAAAGGTAGGAATGGCTATTTATACCACCTTGTACCCGAAGTAAGCTCAATTTTTGATAAAACATTTTCAATTATTGTAATATCATTGGCCTGTCTGATTCCTAGGGGTCGAAAGGTCTTACGTAAGAGGCGATTACTCCTATAATGAAATAGAATAATCCATAAAAATGTCTTCATTAGAAAAGTGCAGAAAAAACTTTGATCTCTTTTGCATTTTCAAAAAAAAATTTATGGAAAAAAAATTATTCCCAGGCTACAATAACGAATAACCTGACAATATTTGAAAATCTCCTATCACAGTAAGCGGAAGATGTTGCGTGTGTCGTAATGGAGGACTTAGCCAGCTGAGGAATTAAACTCATGACGACGCCTGGATGTGACTCAGAAGTGATGCCAACTCAGCCACCGACCGGTATATTAATTGTATTATTGATTCAACTACTTTGTCGCAATTTACCCAGTTCAACATTCTTTGCCATAGATTCAGAAACAATTTATTTATAATGGGTTTTTACAGATGTTCGTACCGCAAAATTACAAATAATTAAATGCTTTTCCTCATACAACGCTTTGCTATATTGAGACTTGTTAACTCAACTCAGGGCCTTGAAAATTTTGGTACCAGTCTAAATGATTTTTGTAAGGCTTTACGAAATTAATCCTCGAAGATTATCATTTAGAATGTCTAAAATCATGAACTCTATCAAAACCTTGTTCGGGCTTTGGCTCGAATGTTCTCTCAAATGTATTTTGTCATGTGCTGTTCTTTTTTCTGTGGCTCTTCTTTATTTCATTTCGCGTTATCTATTTTAAATATAAATAAATTATAAATTGGTTACGTCAGTTTCGTTTCAAATCGCTTTGATCGCACTTCTAGGGATTGTCTATTCAGGGGTCATATATTTCAATTAGTAATTGACAGCTCTACATTTGTACATAATTGGTAGGATGGAGGGCACGTAAGAAGATTGCAACCTTCATTGAAGGAAAATGCAACGGAATTAACATTAGTCATAAAAGTCCAATGATTTTATTACCGCTGCATAGTCACCAACAGGGATGAAAGAAAACTAGTGGACAACCTGACCCGTTCAATTGAGGCTCCTCCAGATATGACTAGCACCAAGTTGACATGTCCAGAAGTTGATGCTCGGATCTCTCCGTAAACAAATATCGTGAACACAATATATTATTCCGTGTATGATGATTCCGCATACAAAATTCCGGACACAGTTTTTTTTTCCAGTAGGGAACAGTAGATTATTCCGCGCAAGAAAAAATTGTATACGTAGTTATGAATATGAGCAAAAATAAGTATCTGACATACATAAACTGTGTCCATAGTAATCTGTGTCCGGAAAAATCAGTGTCCTGATTTTTGGGTGTACAGAATTTTCTGTATCCGGGACAATCTGGGTCCAATTTTTTTTTCTATATGAATAACCGGGGACCGGAATTATTAATAAAGTCATTAAAAATACGAAAAAAAACTAGCCCGAAAACCTATTCTAACTAAATAACCATAATGCCGATTCATCGCAGGGGTAGGCAGAGAGGACGGACCGCTAAACAACCCGATCTTGGTATACACTTCTTGCTTAATTCACATTCATATATCGTCTCATACATTATATTCTGTTATTCCGAATCCTGTCAACTCAAGTATTTGATTCCCTTGATCGTGCCATGTCTTCCTCGAGGGTCCCCGCTTCTTCTTCCATTCTCATTCGTGTCACATATTCTCTCCTTACACTCCTTTATTCGTTCATTTAAGAGTCGCTTTCTTAATCTTACTCATTACGCTTACATCAGCCTTGCATTCTTTACGAATCTCAACATTTTTCACATTGTTTTACAACACATCGCCTCAGAGATCTCATTTCAGTATTTCATCCTCCTTCTGCCAGTTCCATGCCTCACTACTATACATCAGGACCGGTATCAGCACTCCATTGCGAACTGCTAGCTCCGCTAACCTAATCTCACCAAACCTAATTAATCTTTTTTTTAAATTAAAGAACAAGTAAATTATAGAGAATAGTTTATTTTCTAATACTTTTAATGACTTTATATCACTTTTAAAAAAGTGCATGTATTGATTTATCATGTAATCGAATAATCTGCCTCCGAAAATATCTGCGTCAGAATATGCTCTTTCTGAAATTGTCTGCGCGAGAAATAATCTCTTTTTTAATAATATACTTCCGGAATAATTTTTGTCGGAAATATTCGGTGTCCGGAATTATTTTGGTCAGTAAAAAGTATTGTCCAGCATTTTTCAAATACAGAATAAGTTTCCTGAGTTTTCCATTTGCGGAATCATCGTATCCCGATTGTTTTTTGTCCGGAATATTCTTATGTACAGAATTTGTGAGTACAAAATAATTACCATGCAATTTTTTTTTTTTTAATTGTATAATATTAATTACATACAGTGGGAACTTATACCCGCTAAGCCACTGCAAGTAGCTTGAAAGCAGGAGTTAAGTTTAACAATTTAATATAATACTCGTATAATAATAAATAACAATCATTATACAAATGTAGCAAATGTTGTGATCAATGTACACAAGTTATTGAAAAAATATTTTTTTTAAATACGTAAACAGCATTACAGTTTTGTTATAGAGATACTAGACTCCAATTACATAATATCGATTTAAATAATATTATGAAAATATCAAAATATCAGCAAGTATTAAACAAATTGAGAAATAAAAAAAATTAAAAAAACAGTAGTACAGTTTTGTCGCAGTGAGGATAGCTTTAATATAATAGTAGCACTTAAATAATTTAATTTCATATCATTATTGTTGAAGATTCTAATGTTTGAAGTATGCAAATATTCGTTTATTGTAGGTACAAGAAAATATCGTGAGGTGAGCATCCAATTATGTCGTAATATTCCACGCGTTACATTACGACATAAAACGGGTTGATTCAAAATTATGTACTTCATTTCGTACCGCTGTATTTCCTAAAGTATGCGTTGTATATAAATGATCTTCATAGCAATTGAAAGAGAAGGTCCTTAAGTTCCCAATCCCACCGCTAGATCACTCATTGTTGCGCAGATAACCGATAGAGTGCTCGCGCCGCTAAGCAACCATTTCGCGTCAGTTGTGAGTAAAATGGCTACTATGCAGCACAAGGTTTTCTGTGTTAGTGAGTTCTGTAAAACTGAGTTGTTAACTGTAGTGCAGAGCGTACCTTTCGTCTCCATTTTAACATTGAACCCCCAACTAGAAAGAACACTTGTCTTTGTTATCACTCATTTGAGCAAACTGGATGTATCTGTAAAGCAAAAAGCCTGGACCGACCTCGTGCATCATTGAGTCCATCATTTTGAATAACCCTGGATTTCCTTTAGAAAAACAATTTGTGTAAACCTTTTTTAAAGCCCCTTTCGTAAATTATGGATTTTTCTGAACCACATAAAAGATACTAAAATAGTTGATGCCATTCTGTTCACGCCGGTAATAGCCTTAAAATGGGTAGCCTTAAAATTGATTTTCACAATAATATGCATCATTATAAAACCTACCCAATTGTAATTCATACATAGTCCATTGACTTTCCCTTCGTCATTTCATTCGCTGTGATTTCGTTCGATATGCATTGTTAATTCGCACTCGCAACCCGCTGCAATATTTCATATTGCCTTTGTAAACCGCCGCAATCTATCGGATTGTAATCTCGCCACAGATAGAGGAATATCGTCTGTGTTTTTTGTTTATGTTGAACTACAACTTTATTTGTTTATTTATTTATTATTTATATTTTAACATTAAAATGATTATGTTTACAGATTTTTTTTTTAAAATAACTTGATGCATAGTTGGTATATAAGTGTAACACATTTATAATATATATGAAGGTATAATAATGTATAAGTGCATGATACAGAGAATTTATAAAGAGAATATTTTCTAATGCTTTTAATGACTTTATATCACTTTTACAAAGTTTTCCAATTCATCGTGAAATCGAATAATCTGCCTCCGAAAATATCTGTGTCCAGAATATTCTCTTTCTGAAATTTTCTGTGCGAGAAATAATCTCTTTCTGAATAATATATTTATGTGCTCAGTGCATCGACAGCCAAGGGGGCTTTTGGAGAAAATAGGACCAGGGGTAAATCTTTGGATCCCATCTCTTACCCTTCCTATTTTACCCCTGCATATTTGAGCAAATCAATTGTAATTATTTAAAGGTTATTTTAAGAACCAGCGCACTCACACTCTTCTGATTGTTATATTATCCACTAATTTACATATTTACCTATAATATACTTCTGCAGCTCATTTGTGGTTAAACCGGTCGGTAATATCCGCACCTAGTAGTAATCTCACTGTAGTCTGGATGCCGGAATAATAGTGGATGACACTCTACACTGAACTAAACAATCACAAGGGCCCTAGCATGAAAGCTAACATCTTTAATCAACAATATCGGTGATTAGTCGACAGCAGCAAACACGACACTTGACTTCGACTACAAAATATTGCAATATTGTAATTCATTATTATTTTCTTATTTCTGTATAGTTTTATTTTTTATATTGGACTGTGGTGTGTGTTTTTTTTTTAAATTATTTCTACTTTAAAATTTCAAAAGTGGAAGTATGTGTATATCGGAGGCGTGCCGTCCATATAGGTACAAAAGCACTGCCTATCCTACCTTACTGATATGAAAATATAAATAATATTCAAATGTATCAAATTATTGCAAGAAATCAAACTTCAGTTTTTTTTTGTTATTTGGAAAACCAACAGTTTACAATAATTATTTTGTACGGTAAATATATGTAAAAAATGAACTAATAATAGGTATTTAGATTACTCAATTAAAAAAATAAAAGTTACAAGGGTAGCCTATGAGGTAAGGATGATAGGAGGGAGGGAAGGGAAAGGATTTAGTCTGTGTAGAGTAATATGAATTGTGTAAATGTTACTAATTAATTTTAGGTTTTAAATTATCAGGGTCTGAGTTGAATAAGTCGAACTCACTGTATGAAGTATTAAAAATGTGTGAAGCGCGGTGAATAAAGGTGTTAAAAAATACGAACGATTCTTACCATGAAACGTGTATATAACGTATCCAAGGCAGGAACTAAGTATGCAAAATGACATATGTACCATATTAAAATGTTGACTATTCTATTCATTCAAATGTACATGTGCGCGCAATGCGGGTCATTGAACGACTGGTTTGTGTTAGTGTCTGAAAAGCAGTACTTTTCGGCAATGCCAGCAAATGTGGCAATCAGTGCCATCTGTTGGTAGATCTCTTAATTAGAACACCTTTACTAATAAAATAAAGATAATTTCATGTTGGCTTTCTTTTAAAATATTGTCTATATTTATTCAGCGTATAGAAAATGGAAACTTTATACCTCCAGTAATTGGTTTGTAATGTGTACCCATCGTATCGACAAGGCTCCTAGTGCCCCTATCCTGTGCTTCGTAAAAGGCCACGAAAAGTCCAGCTTTTCGTCGCACAGCTTCTGGAGTTGCTTCTCCCACTTGTGTCTGGAGCAGTCCACTGGACATATTTCCCCTTAATTTAACCAAACTATACTAAATTTAACAAAAGCCTTAATTTTACAAACTACTTTTTTTTATTTCTCGATTTGTTTAATACTTGCTGATATTTTAATAATATTATTTAAATCGATATTATTTTCATATTTTTTTAATATTTCTATTATTATTATATTATTCTATTATTGCGTTTAATTTGTATGATTATTGTTATTTATTGTTGTATTATATAATATTGTTGAACTAAACTCCTGCAGACAAGCTACTTGCAGTGGCTTAGCGGGTACAAGTTCCCATTGTACGTAATTAATATTATTCAATAAATAAATAAAAATAAAATAACGTTTCGATTATCATACGAATAATAACGGGTCAGTGGCTGAGTTGGCATAGCGTCTGGGTCCCACCCAGGCGTCGTGAGTTCAATTCCTCGACCGGCTAAGTCCTCCATCATGACCCAAGCAACATCTTCCGCTTACTTTGATGACAGTAGGAGATTTTTCAAATATTGTCAGGTTATTCGTAACCTGTTTGTCTTTCTTTTTTAAAAAGTAAAAAGAAAAAGAATGGTTCATGACCCACCTCCCTTTGTTTATATTATCTACGGATTTATGTAGGGATTGTATTCGTTCACTTGTCGCGATCTCCATCGTAGAATAGCTCTGAGTGTTAACCTTAGTAAAACATAGCAATAACTGAATGCGGTCACTCTAATCTTCGCAACTAGAAAACTCCCTTCAGTTTGTACGCGTATTTTGCTTGTAATGGTGGTCGTTCGATATAATAAAATATCTCATATCTAACGTATTGTGATTTATCCGTCATTAATTATACAAAGTGAGTAAAAGTTTTGTATTTTTTTGTTATTGTAAATAAAACATTTCTGATTGAAAAGTTTATAAATATTCCAAATGATATTTTATTTTGTGATGCAGCCAATGAAACAACATGCTATCTTAATTTAACTCTTTACGAAAACATTTCACTAAAATCCGTATATAAAATGCAATAAATCTGAAGTGGAAAAAAACTCGTAACCATATCAATCATTAAATTTGTCGAAATTTTATTGAACTGTAAAATATTCCCTTCTATCTTAATACAGTAACCTTATTTTTAACAGTTGCAACCCAATCAAAAATTGAACTGGTTTGCACACAATTGGAACTTTGCGAAATTAAATCTCGAAAATTTTCTTTTTGATTGTCTGAAATCATGGAATCATGGACAAAACCTTGTTCAGACTTCGACTCAAATGTTCTCTCAAATTTATAGCAGTCTTTTATTTTGTATTTATTATTAAAAAAAAATTGTCTTTTTTTGTTTTTTCCACAAACCTTGCGTTTCTCTTATTTTCTTTTTTTTTAATACTATTACTATTGATAAATTACAAAATTTACTCGGCTAATTCATATTATCCTACTTATTATACAACCATGTTTTAAGTTATGATCTAATTATTTAAGCGATAATCCCTCACCAAACACAAGAACCTTGTTTCTTTATGGTGAGGAACAGCTATATTATATTTTTTTGTTACATTATATGAATCATGTTTTATTTATTATTCGACTAAGAATACAGAAATGTATAATTATACGTAGAATTTAAAAATTGTCACGTAAAAGGATCATTAAATTAGTTTTGTGCAAATCTAGAATCTATGACATCTTTCCGTCGATTGAAACTTCCCCGGTAATATAATGATTGGTCTTCTGGCGGTTCCTGGATCGATCCTGTGTTATCACCACCGAATTTATTAACGAATATCTTCCTTTTGTGAATTATTACAATATTACTTTGATAATTAGTCGGTGAGATTGCGGTACATTATTAAGTAAACAATAATTGCATCCCACAGTTAACTACAAGCATAAGAATATAGTACAGATAATTTTAAAAAGTAACTATTAAATTTGGCATTAGGTTGTACAATGACATCAGAGAGTATATAAAAAATAAAAGTTCATGAAGGATGTAAAAGTAGCCTTCTTGTACTTACTTCCATGCAGTTAAATGGATCCGCTACATCTGCGTATATATTAGTAACTTCGTGTAATCTAGGTACAAGCGAGTGTTTTTAATGCTCAGTCCTGGTGTTACATTTAAACAGGATTTGGGAACGTGTTGTTGTCGTAGGATTTATGTTGGATAGAACATAAAATTATGAACGGCAAAACTCATTATTGTTTTTTTGACATTAGACATTCTAACCTCAAAACCGACCGGCCATAGATTCGGAGCATTTTGACGGGCTTCGAGAAATTTAGAAACTTTGACATTTTTTTAAACTATGAATTCAACTTTAGAATGGTATTAAAGTTAGAACGTTATTAAAGATATTTTATTAACAATGGACTGTAGTTATTTATTGTATCGTAAACACAGTGTTAAATTAATGAATACTTTTGACCTTTTGTTAGAGAATTTTTTTTCCATTCAGAGGACTATTGGAGTTTGTATTTACTTTTTAGAATAGGGAAATAGTCTCTAACTGGAACAGAGATATCACGTAACGGACCGTGAACTATGCCTTCCTTAGCAATGGAATCCGACATTTCGTATAAGTAGAGTTGCGATCAATTTTGGTTTGTTATTGAAATAGCTGTCTCATCTAACAAAACGTGTCCGAATTGTTATTTTCAAATAATGGTCAAAATATTGAATTAGGCGAGCATTCCGTCAAACCTAACATATTTTCCAATATGAAATTTATTCACCGCGTGCTTTAACACTCTAAAATTTAAACCCATTTGAATTATGACGTATATTTTGACATGTGTTATTCTAGTAGGTGTATAATTCTGATAGTGGTACGTTAAATTCACACCTTCGTAATTTTATTCCGACACCATTTGGGAAGTATGTTGACGAGACACGGAAATACTAATAATAATAAGAGTTCTTTATTCCAGAAGGTATGCAGGGGTAGTGCAATGCAATACTTTCCATAAGTGATAATAATACAAACAAATAAATAACAATAGGTACGGAAAATAAGAGGAAGATAAAAAAAGAAAAGAAAAACATAGAAAAAAAATTACTCAGTAAAATATGCAAAATAAGTTCATTCACTAAGAGAGAAAAGAAAAATGAACAAGTTTGTGGTGGATATTTGATGGATGGAAAACGAGAAAAATCAAACAGAATTTTTTGTTTTATTTTTTCGATACATTAATTTTTCTATTTGCATACCTAATTAAAAGCAAATTACAAGGCTGATAAGATGATTCGGGATGTTTTTTTATAATCCTCCTCACTAGGGGTTCCTATGTTGAGATGGAGTGGTTTTTATTTAAAAACGAATTGTTCATTACGACGTTCTTTTCAAAATTCTGGATAGCTCCTCTTTGATTTCTTTGAGCCACGTTTTGATTTGGTTTTTGAAATCATTTGCATTTTCTGTTTTTCTTAATTGCTAGTGGAAATGAATTATAGAGCTTAGTGGAGAGATATTTAAATTTCATTTTTTTTCCAAAAGCAGTGTTATGTTTGGGTAAATTCCTAATATCATGCTGGTTAGTTCTTGTTTCGTGAAAATTAGGTTTGACTTTGAAATTTATTTTGTTTACCTTCTTTTGGGGATTTTAATTATGGTATTTATAATAGCCTTAAGGGGTTTATTCATTCCACTAACTTGTTATAAGAGTTCCGTGATGTTACGAATATTTTGCTAGCTTGTATCAAGTGTTTCGCGAGCTTGTTACGAGTGTTCCTCGAGATTGTCAAAAGTGTCCCGCAGTAAAGAACCCGATAGACGTTTCACGTATTTTTTTTATTGCAGGAAAACAAATTGGAAAAGATAATAATGCAGACCACGGTTCTGGTACTTTTCCTTTTAATCAGCATTACTGAAGGACTGATGAACACAATCAATACATCGCAGGGGACATTCAGAACCGACTGCTTTTCTGACTCTAATGATGGCCTGTGCGATTCCAGTTTGATCAAGGTGGGGGACGATCTCTACGCTTGTGGCACGATGGCTTTCGCCGGTCTTGGATTAACTATCAATCGAATTGGATTCATTGATGGTCAGATTCTGTTATCTCGCGGAGATTCATTCATATATGGTATTCGCGAGGATGGACAACTATACCCTGTCAGCAAAACACTCATTCCAAAAAGTGGTAACTTCGTAGATCAAAATAACAACGTATATTTCAATGCAGATGGAACTACTTACGTTGGACTCAATGAGACTGGGAAAGAAGTAATCATAGATACACTAGGAGAAAAGAGTTTTAATCAGTTAGAGTTCGATGCTAAATCAAATACGTTATATATTCTAGCTGTTAAAGCAAATCATCTCTACAGCCCGCCAGAGGGTCACATTTCTAGAGAACGTGGTTTGTACACTGTCAACACAAATAGTTTGAATATTAATCTAAGACACATTCAGGCTGTTCTCTTGGAAGGAATCGACAATATAACGGCATTGGCAATTGAACCTGAATCTCAAAATCTTCTGATAGGTATGGACACAATTCACGGAAATAAATTTATGCGATTAATAAAGCTGCGGGAAAACCCCTGTCCAAGACGTTCGCCTCTTCGCTACTTTTTAAGCAGAGAGCTTGCCCAGTTTTCCGAGAAACTTGTAGATATGTGCAAGGACGCTTATTACATAGTAAATAGTGGTGGAAGTCCCACACAGAAAGAATTCAGCATCGCTTACAACAAGCTAGTGACCGAAAAAAAGAGTCTAACTGAAAAATTAGAGTCTTTATCAAAATGCACCAATATCGCGAATCGGGCATCGAATACACCAGAAACCCAAACAATTACTTCAACGGAAAAAAATTATTCTCCGAAAATACAAACCACTACTCCAGAAATTCAAATGCCTTCTACAAAAATGCAAACCATTTCTCCAAAAATACAAAGCACCACTCTGGAAACGCCACCGATAGACATTCGTCAACCTGATGATCCAAAGCCAACATGCCCCCCACTTTCTCGTAAAGAACTGGAAAATAAAAACCTTTCCATAGAAGTTGACAATGTAACAGAAAGTTACAATAGACTTGTAGAAAAACTCAAAGCTCTGGTAACAAAAATGGACTCAGAATCAGACTTACTTATTGAAGAGGAGACAACGACAGTTCAAGAGCCTGCATATCGGGAGGCTAAGATATGCCTGGAAGTATTTCAATTGGATCGCTTGGCAAACAGGGCTAATGAGCTGGAGGAGGTGACGGAACAACTGCGTACTCAATTGACTGAATTTGTTATGAAATTTAAAGATATTTTTAGATTACGGGAACATTTGCTACCCGTGTATCGTAATATTTCATAAATATAATACACTGCTTTCATTTTTATTCACCACTTTGATCTCCAAAATTTAAACAAATAAATAATCGAACGTGGCACTTGTATCCGACGGGCGACATAGAACATTATCCCACCTAAATTTCCTTCCACTGAAATTCTTTTTTGCCATGTTAATCTTTTTATAGTCTGATTTGTGAACAAGGCGGTTCTCGATCACGTTACTCACTGCTATCGCATCTGGTCTATTTATTTATTTATATTGAAGCAATGAATAACACTTAAATAATGGAAATAGAAAAAATATATTTTAGGTCCCACCTACCGGATACATAACGAAATTACACAGACGTATTTTTTTTACAGTGACTCCACATAGGAGACCCTGAGGGAAATAATTTCCCTCAAGGCATATATCGTCTTTGGGGATGCTGTGTGGAGGGTCTTTTAGAGGATAGGAAGGAGTGAACTTGGGTCTTGAAGAGACCCATGTTATATGATGGCGGAAACACAGAGGCCGGCAGATCATTCAACAGCCGAGCTTTTGAACACAAGAACGAATCGTAGAAGCGACCCGTTATCATGTGACAAATGTCAACCATGTTCAAATGTTGGGCGCGCGTTTGGCGTGTTTCCCGACTATGCACCGGTACCGAAGGGATCGATGACGCTAGTTCCTCGGAGCATCTTCCATTAAAATACCGGTAGAACGAGGACAGCATTCCCACCTGACGTAAAGACGTAAATTTCATGTACCAATATTACACTGCCAGAAATACACACGGGCGAGTCGTAATTACACGTGAAGAGAATTACACCTACTGTAATTACACCCGTCAACATAGTATGTAAGTGTGTGCTAAATAAATTTAATAATGGAAAAATTTAATTTAGTAATTTGGAACAAATTTGAAAAAAAAAATTGAGACATTTTAAAATACTCTTAAACATAAACCTATTAAAAATAATAATAATTGACGTATGTAATTCCATTGGATGTAATTCTCTTCTTGCTTAATTATGTCCATCCCTAAATACACACCCTATCTACCACACTATCACATCGTGCTCTCCATTACACCACACCTCTCTTCCAACATAAGATTATTTACTAGGACTATAAATATAAATACGTCAGTAAAGCACTTTGTGTATGCGGATGATACTATTTTGGTAATTTCTAGCAGTGATTTGCAAACATTTATGGACCTTTTACAAAAAGACTACATTGAACTTTTGAAATGGTCTCATGACTCTGGATTAATTATAAATGCAAAAAAAAACATAATAAATTGGTGTACATAAGATCCCCCAACGCAAAGGTATATAAACCTGAAATAAAATACATACTTCAGATTGTTTACACTTGAACTATTGAACTTTTGAAAGCATATGTTTATTTAGGTGTCATTGATTGTTTTTTCTAGTGGAATTTACAAATAAATAAGGTTTGTGTACGACTAAGATCAATTGTTAGTAGATTATTTAAATTAAAATTCTTTGTTCCAATCTGTACACTTCGAATAATTTATTTATCATTAGCGGAATATGTTATAAGGTATGGAATTACAGCCTGGAAACTTTCCTGTAAAACAAACATCAATCATGTTCAATCAGTGCATAATTCATTGGTTAAATTATTAGCTCATAAAAGTTTATACGAACAAAGGCATTGTATTCCATACTTTTATCAGAGTCTCAAAATTATTTCAGTAAGAACAATTATGTGGTACAAAATTATATTTCAGGACATTAATAACCCTATATATAATACAAATAGACTAGAGCACACTTACAATACGTGTCAATTTAAATGAAGGATTAATGGTTCCTAAGCATAAAAACAAAGAACTTTAGATCACATGATTCCTACTTCTATAAATATGTTACCCGCTGAAATTAAAAAAAAAACTGTATTAAAACTAAAACATTAATAAACACATTGAAAACTTGGCTAGCTGAAAGAAGATATTTGTATTAGAAATAAGGAAATATTATTTAATTTATGATTTATTGCATTCGTTTATGTTTTTATTTTATTCATTATATTTTTTGTAGAAATATTTTAGAGTAAGATGCTTGATTAATATTTATGTTTTAAGCTTGGTACATATGGTTTTATGTTTTTATTTTATATATTGTTTTTTTTAAATGTTTTATTTTACATATTTTGTAACCTTGTCTGTAAATTTTAAATAACAAGCTACCGTTAGACAAACAATTTTTATCTCTTGTAAAATTAAATATAAAAAACATGTCTTTTTAAAACACATCTTTTTTTTTAAGTATGTTAATTATAATTTTTTTTTTCAAAATGTCGTTTTTTTATCAATTGCAGAAACAAGAACATAAACTGAAAATCAAAAGAAAATGCACGCTGCAGTTTTTTTCCTCTTCTTGGTGGACATTATTGCCGCAAAAAACTGCTTTTATGATAATGAGAATTGTGAAGTACTCCACATGGCTGGAAACTTTTACGCCTGTGACGCATTGATCGAATTCAAAGAGCCAATTAAAAAAATTGGCTTCGCAGGAAACAAGACTCTGGTTGAAGTTGGAGAAGAAAAAACTGTTCGATACTCTATTGACGAAATAAAAAAAGAAGTAAGTACTGCACAAGACATATTTGATCCAATTGGAGCGTTAGTGGATAAGAACAATAACACGTATTACGTTGTTGGTGGTTCTACTTATGTCAATATTAGCCAAACTAAGCAGGTCATAGAAATAACTACAAGCCAAAATCCAAGCTCAAGTCAATTGGCATTGGACATCGGAGGAAACGCACTGTTTATTCTAACTTTCAGTGGAGCGGAAGAAGATGGAAATGATTCTTTTGGAGGATACTTGTTTGCAGTTCCGTTGAATCCATTGGATGTTGTAAATAAGAGTATCAAAGCAGAATGGTTAGAAAAGGGCCTTCATATAACAGCTATGTCTGCACATAATGGAAAGCTTTTCTTAGGACTGAGAACAGTCAATGATACAGGAAAACTCGTGACGCTAACTAATGGACTATCCAGTATGGGACAATGTTCTTATTTCACAGCAGATGGGTTAATCAAGTTCACTGAGCAATATATCGAAATAATCGCCACCGAATGTGAAAAGGTAAAACTCCCACTCGATCGTAAACCCTTTTTCAACAACACCTTAAACGCAATGACAGCAGAGAATATTGCACTGAAGATAAAGCTGGATGAGGCAAGATTAGATTGCAATAGTCCCGAGAAGCCGAATTCTAAAATAATTAAGGTCAGTTCAAGACCTACTCGGGATGCATCTTCTGAAGATGAAACTGAATATGAATTTTCTTCAGAGTTTCTTAATACTTACAAACAAAGAGAAAGCTTTGGAGAATGCATACCGGCTGACATTACACAGCTGGCAAACAGTAATTTGAAAAGAGTATTGAGAATCACGACAAGTAAATTAAACAATTTATTAACGTCTATTAACGAACTGAACGTAGAATTCCAAGAAAAAACAGTTCCAGTTGCAGAAAAGGAGCCTGATGAAGAAGGCTATCGGGGGCCTAAAAAATGTCTGGAGGCTTATCAATTGGATGCCTTGGCTAAGAATATAGAACGCCTGGAACAGGTGGAAAAGGACCTTCGTCAAAAATTGAGGGAATACACAAAGGAGTCGGAGACTATAATTGCTGAAGAAAATTTTGGAACCGAAGAGAACGAAAGTGCGGACGAGAAATAAATTTGATAACCATCACCAGTACCCCATTTCCATCAACCAGCTGCTTGATGAAAACCTTCTCAACTTATTTCTACTCTTCTTTGCGACCACTTCTGTATGCTGCATGTTTTTGTTTTGCTGAACCTTTACACCTTGCCAGTCCAAAGATTTGGAATTGGAAATCTCTTCACCCCCCCTTTATAAATGCCTAATCAATTGGATGCCTTGAATGATAGTATGGAACGTCTGGAACAGGTCGAGGAAGATCTTCGTCAAAAATCGTTGGCAATTACAAAGGAGCAAAAAAGTATAATTTCTGAAGATAATCTTTCGACAGAAGAGGATGAGTATTCATATTTATCATCATTATTACCCCATTATCACTCTTACAATATTGACTAACAAGGATTGAAAGCAAGATTAAGAATCGTAAATCCCTAGAAACTTCTTAGAATTTATTGACCGATAAAATGGAATGGCTGGAACACGTGAAGTCTTTGTCTCAAAATGTTGGGGTCTTTTCTTCTACTTCTAGTGCCCAATCCTATCGGAGGGTGACTATTATCAGTTCAATATTCAGCCTACAGCTGCTCTTGTGCCGGTCTCTCCTCGCCCACTGCTACGTCTTCCATCAACTTCTCGTGAATTCTTCTTCTTTAGTCATTTCCTCATTGCTGTAGATGGTTACCTCACTCTGATTTCCTTGATGGACAAAGCTTCTCGCAGTCCTGTACTGCATGGAGAGCTGCCGTTCTAGACGCCTGTGAGTATAAATTTCTTAATCTTGATATGACCAATATGTCCGATTTGTATCATTATTTTGATAGCTAGAAGAAATTCTCATTTTTGGTTAATCATCGAAGGATTTCTACACTTGTTTGCCTTATCGGTCCGAGATATTTTTAGGATGCGCCTTTATATCCATATATCAATTAGATATTCTACAAATTCCAAACCCATGACTCCCTCTCTGGGAAAGTCTTTTGCTGAACCAATAGTATGGGGGAACCTTGTAAAGGAACTAATACGTCGTCTGGTTCGTCTTTTGTGTTTTTTTTTTCATTTTCATGTAATTTCTTCATCAAAGGTTTTCATATCTTCAGCTTTACGTCAGCTACTCAGTGGTACATATTATTTTTAGAAGTGGATTCGTCCGCACCAAATTTTGGTTCGCCAAAGTTTCGATTGTCATTTATTTATTTAGTAGATTTGGTTCTTCTTCTTGAATTGTTTCCTCATTGTTATGGATTGTGACCGCCACTTCAATTTCCATGATGGGTATCCTGCCTTCGTAAGTAAAAACACCTATATTATCTTCCTTGAGACTCCTAAGGAAGATACTGTGTTTTTACTTACCACGGCAGTATAGTTATATTAATTATTTATATATCCTTTTTCATAAATATGCTATTCAAGTGATGAATTTTATGTATAATCAAGTTATTTTGCGTAATGTTCTTAACTGCTAGTTTATTTTAGGAAGAAGTAAAAAATGTTTATTTGATGTATGAATAAAGTTACTTAAATCTTATAATTCTCAACCTTCACACCTTATAAGGCGGTTGAAAAATATTTTTAGGTAAACATTTTACGAACCGTTACATGTAAATAATGACGTTAAAGGCACATTTTAGACATTTATATAATATACCATAAACAGTGCAGTAGATAAGTGTGGCATATTTAAAACAAGATAGGAAAAATTATATAAAATAGGTAAATATTATAAGTAAAATAAAAGTAAGTAATATAATTTCATTGGTACAAGATCCTTGACAATATTTATTGATCTACAAAAAGCGTTCAACACTATTGATTCTAAAATAGTGTGTTTGAATTTTTTTTAAATTGGAATATCTGAAACAACCAACTATTAGAAAGCTACATATAAGAACGAGAGCAGCTTGTACAAATGGGTGTAAAAACGAGTAAGTCTCTTCCAGTAAACTATGGAGTCCCACAAGGAAGTGTCCTAGGACCATTATTATTTCTCATTTACACAAACGGAATTTCTGCTCTATCTATCAAAGAAAAAACAGTAAGCTTTGCCGATGATACAGTAATATTTCATGAAAATAACTGGAAAGATACATTCAAAGAAGCTGAATGTGGGTCATCGTTCTACAAAAACGGTTAAAAACCAACTCACTTACCTTGAATGTTAATAAATCAAAGTACTTAACCTTTTCAGTTGACACAAGAGGACAACCAGAGAATGAATAAAATCTGAAATTACGTTTTTCTTATTTTTTTTTTATTTAATATAAATACATATAGATTATTTAATAGTACAGATATAATAGCTAATTACAAAAAAGTACTAATTTATTTTACAAAAAATGTCCAACTCAATAGAGAAAGATTTCTCGTGTTTGAGTTGCGGAGCACCGCCATCTAGCGACAGTAGTGAATAAATTACGTTAATGGAAATAAAAATACATCAAGAATGTATTATACATAATGTTTGTGAAAGACTAAAAGCACGTGATACTAGAAATGAAACAATAAGGCGCATACAAGATGATCAACCTGATCGAATATTTCTAGAGGATATGTTGCCTTTCTTTTGTTTTGTTTTTTTGTTTTTTGTTTTACGTGCATTATTTACAATTACGAGTTTTATAAAAATTAAAAAGAAATTAAAACTTGTAATTACTATTGGACTTATCTAATAATTTTTTGATTTGTGACTTGAAAGAATTATATTTTTTTTCTGTTTTGATTTTATACGGGAGGGCATTAAAAAAATTTATACCTTGATAGGCGTAATGGAGTTGAGAAGCGCTAGTTTTAAATTTAGGGATTTCTAAGTTGCCACTTGGTCGGTTACTTATTTTTGTAGAAGTTTTTAAATTGAAATGGTATTTGTGAATTTGCAACAATGTGTTCCATTTGAAGATTTCATTTAAACTGAGACTCTAAGAGTTAAACAGCTGTGTAGTTGGAAATATCGATGGTTTTCGTAGGATGACTTTCAAAATCAATCTCTGTATCTTTTTAACAGGTAAGAGGTTAGTTTTAAAGGTTCCCCCCAACCGATTATACCATATTGTAAAATGGATTGCGCAAGGGAATAATATACTGTTTTCATCATATTGGATGATAGGATGTTTCTCAATCTAATGAATATGTTAATAAGTTTTCTTACTCTGGTTACCGTATTTTGTACTTGTTCTTTCCATTTTAGTTGACTATCTATTAAAACACCCAGATACTTTATGCTATTTTTGCCGTTGGTGGGTAAACATTTGGCATCGTCGCATTCTTTTTTATTTGCACACTGTGATGAACGGATTTTGATACAAATATTGTTTTCAAGGTTTTTTTTTCTTTTAAAGAGAATAGGATTAAGTATGTTTTGTCAGTATTTAGTGACAGACAATTGTGGTCGATATCAATACCAAAACAATTTATCACAATGTTCTTGCCCCCTTATTACTCATACAGAAAGTAAAAAATATCTTAGCATAAAAATAGACGAAAATCTTCGGTAGGGCACTCACATAAATGGTATTACAAAGAAACTCACAAAATACACATATTTAAAAAAAAAAACATCAGAAATATTTTACGTCAATTTTTTTTTAAAGTTTACAATTTACTATGCCACTCCCGCCTCGAATATGGTATACTAGGATGGATCGGCAACTACTAACCATATGAAACAGTTGTCTAAAATCCAAAAGAGTATTATAAAAATCATTTTAAGTCCCCATAAGAACGCCAACAAAATATATTTTCAAATCTTTTGCAGTACCTAACATCCAAAATATTTATACTAAGAATGTTTTAATCAAACATTTCAAAAGTTCAAAAAATCCGTAGTAACTTAATTTCCACCACACAAGAGCGAACCAAAATGACATTATGAGTATTCCTAAATTTAAAAATGCTTTTGGACAAAGAAATTATAAATATCTCCCCACTAAGCTATAGCTCATTAGAACCCGGGTGGAAGAATTCAGGGAAAGGGTAAACAAATCCGAAAATGTCCTCATCATTGAATCCCGGCAGAATTGAGTCTAGATTCCAGCATAAAAGAAAGATGGAGAAATATATTAACTCTATCAATCTTAAGTACAATAATTCACTAACATCTATTATGTTCTCTTTATATTTCCATGTTTTATTAATATATATTATTTATGTTATTTGTTCATACTTTATGGGATGTGTGGGACTGCACTAACGTCCCCACGTTCCGGAATAAATAAATAATTATTATTATTATATAATTCACTTTCACCGAACATAAAAAAATTTTTTTAAAAAAAAAACAGAAAATTCAAATGATTTCAAAATTAGAATCAAAATCTGGCTCAAAGAAATCAAAGAAGAGGAGCTATCCAGCATCTTGAAAAGAACTTCGTTGGAGCTTCAAAACATTCAGTTTTTAAATAAAACCTAGTACGCCTCAGCACAGGAACCCCCAGTGAGGAGGACTAAGAAAAACATCATGTTTTGTCTTATCAGCTTTGTAAAATTTTAATAACTAAATGAAAAAATATGGATTAAAACTAAATATAAATAAAATTGGCACTTTCAGCTAACGAAATAAAGTTCATGTATCCATCCAGAATTAAATAATGAACCTTATTTCGTTAGCTGAAAGTGCCATTTTTTTATATTTAGTTAGAGAGTTAAATAGGTTCATAAATTAAATTAACTCTACTAGATGAAAAACAACTGTTTTGAGGTAATTTCATTTTTTATTTACTATTTTATACACTCGTGAAGCTTTTACATTTTATAATGTTAGTAACAATAACTGATTTCAAACAAATATTTACTTGCATACAAGTGTTAGTACTAAAACAATGATTGCGTACAATAATTAGTTACAATGGTTTACAAATTAGATTTAGGAAAAGGGAATATTATGATTTTAAATTGTATGTAAAAATCTAATGTCCGATTCCATATATAAAGAAAAGGTAGGTCATATATACAAGACAAGATTTAGTTAAAATGAGGGTATGGTCATTCCAAAAATTACAAATAAATACGGGCAACGAACATGTACTTATCTTTTAACTAGTATTTAACATGATGCCAGTGCACATAAAAATCAAGTCTAGGTGCACCACTAAACTCAAAGAAATGCTGAAAAAGTCGTTAATAGATCTATAATGTTTTTATTGATATTGTCTACACCTATATTTAGTATTCCATTGATTTTATGTATCTCATTATTGTAGGTGGAAACATTTAACATAATACTTTTGGAGTTCCACAAGGCAGTGTACTTGGGCCAATATTATTTTTAATTTATATAAAATATTTACGTAGTCTGAATATTCCGGGTACCATTATTAGTTTTGCAGATGCCTTAATATTTTGAGGTAAAACTTGGGGCGAAGCTTTTGAAAAATATGATACAGACTTAAGAGTAGTTGCATCGAACGTGCCTGCAGAGTGGATTAAATTAAACAGATAAAACATATTTCTTTACAACCAAATATAAATTATCGCACAACACGTACAATAACCAAGCCGATAGCTGGTATTCCATAACACCGAGCCAAGAGCCCATATTGCAAAACAAATGCAATAGCAAGTCAAGATTGCACCACAAATGCAATACCGAGCCGAAATATCATAACACGGGCACATGATGTTCAGCCATGCAGCGCGCCCTATAAATAGCGTACGCACAGCGGAATGTGCTCTCTGTTCACTTCAACCGCAGAATGGACAACATGACCTCCCTTGGATACCTCGACCTACAGCTACCAGACAAAAACAGTCTTCTACACCCAGCAATCGCTGACGTCACCACACGCTATCTAAGCGACTGACCATATTGACTGGTGCCATAAGTCAAGTACGCTCGGAGCGACAACATCTCCATTGGAAAACTACCAAACGCCTTTCTTAAGGGGATTCGCAAATCACAATAGTCGTGCGTCCCTGTGTTCCGGTTCCTAAGTATTTACACTACTTTTCTTGTGCGGGTTCTATACGTCTCGTACAGTAGTTAATGGCTGGCTGAATAACAGCATTTAACTTTAAACACGCATAAAACCAAATATATCACATTTAGTATCTCGTCAAAAAGTCAGCCTTCTGTCCTTCGTAATTTAATTATACACAATTATTTGCAAAAATGTAACTGCATACCGTTAGAAAATCTAGATAACACGTGTAAAAATAGATACATTTTTGAGATGGAGCGATCATGTCACAATGTTAGTAAATAATACCAAGAGGTTTACCTATATTTTTAAAGAACTCAGGCATATCCTGGACAAAGAAAAAGTAAAAACTGTTTGTTTTGCAATAATCCAGTCTCTGTTTTCTTATAATGTCTTGCCTACTAATTTGGACCCGCTTAAAATTGTTCAAAAACTAATTCTTAAAGTCACGTTCAAGACCAACTCATTTACTTTATAAGGAATCTAATGTCATGAATGTAAAACAGCTATGTATCACACAGATGCTTTGTAGATATTTTAAATACATTATTATTATTAAAACTCTCAGATAGAAGACTTGTTTCTGGACTAACTTGTTTTTTAGACAGCCCTGATATTATCAGCCTAATTAAATTTAATATTCCAACTAGAACTACTCGATCTAAAATTTTATTCAATTGTAACAATAATTTCAGGACGTAAGGAGTCATTCAAAAATTCTATTATACCTAGACTTCACGCAGAAGGTAATACTTTTTCAGACATAGCAGATATGTTGAACTGCTCGGAATACAAATAAAAACATTAACATGATTATTGGATACATCCTTAACAATTATTAATATATGTGTCTAGAGGATAAAAGTATCAGTGAATGTGAGGAATGTTTTGAACATTCGCCTCTGTAGTTAATCACTTGGAATCGTATTTACACTATGTTATTCCTGTATTTGTTCGTGAGACAAATGAAATATTTACTTGTTGTATTTCACGAAGGCTATCTATTTTATCTATGTACCTACTTTCGTGTGTTGCGCACCTGTGTGACAATTGTAATTAATTAAATATGTAAAAGCTCGTATAGGGCGTATATAATATAATAAATAAATAAATCAATATTGCAGAACACAGCAATTTCGTACTAGTAAAAGTGGTTCTAAACTTTGCAGCAATTCATACTTACCAGTATGTATAATATATTTGCGCACGTCCAGAGTGGAAGATACTCTCAGTATCGCCCTTGTGAAAGACCACCATTCAGAATTGAAACGTTGCTTGAATTGGCTTTCAGCCATGTTTCCTCTTCCCCTTCTCCTTCCCCTCCCAAATACCTCCAGCCTCACAACATTCCCCAATTGGGGATGCCATAGTCTCACTGGCTCCAGACGGTTGAGAGCAGTTGGGACTCTTGTGCGGTATTCATATAAAAAAAACATTATTAATTTAGGTGAAAAAATTTAGTTTAACATGCATCAAATTGGAGATTCCTTCGTCCCACTGGCTCCGGGCAGTTGGAACTATTGTGGGGTAAAATAAACTTGGTATGGGCGCAAAATAATTTACATTGACAATAACATTTTTTTAAGAAAGACAAACATTCCCTGGCTACGAATAACCCGACAATATTTAAAAATCTCCTTCTGCCATCACAGTAACAATGAGACAAATAATACAGACATTTTGAAAAGACAATAAATTACTGTTCAAAATGTTCATATTCGACTCCGATGTCATGAAACCTTGCAAAATAAATAACATGTATCGACATCTATCAGGTGCGTGTACAGTACACGACGTAAGGTCACGTAATATTTATCTAACAAAGTAAGTAATACGTGCAGATAGGCTAGTAATATTCTCACATATCTACGTTAGACGACCTCGGTGGCAGAACGATAAGATCCTTGCCTCTGGGTACAGAGGTCAAGGCTTCGAAGACCAGTGCTCCGTGTTCCCCAATGACCCTACCGTAGCAATAGGCAGCCCGTTCACCGGGTAGAAAAGATTATCTCCACATTTATTCACCTCTAACCGCAGTTGACACAGGAAGAAGGAGAAATGTTCCCTGGCACTGTACACAAAAATTTTACAATACCATATATAACCGATTCAACTATACTTCATTATCTGCTGTACTTAGATTAAACTACTTTTCACGTAGCAACAATTACGAGTGTTTAGGAGCGTCGCATAGGAGTTATTTTTTTGTATTATTATTTGATCTATCTATGAGTATAATTCAAAAACTAGTTCCTGTTCTTTTTCATTCTCTGTATCATGCACCACATTATGTATTACATACAGTTTTAAGTCATCCGAAACATGGCATGCACTTACATAATATATATTAAATTTTTAATTATTAATTATTTATATTGAGATTTAAAACCTCATTTTAATATTTAATTATTTTAGAAAATAATATTAACAATAACCCAAATGAAATATGAAAACGGAAAAAACGACAGAAAATAAAAAGATCATCTGGGATTCGAACCCAGGACCTCTGCCGAGGACAGAGGACATGGGTTCGAGTCCCAGTTTATAAAAAGTCAATATATGTCTCATATTAATAAAAACTCGAATATTAATCCGAAGACACTATCTAGTTTGCAATTGTGTTCCTTGGGAACTTTGTAATCTTAAAGATAGCTACCAATAATATGGGATAAAAAATGGAGAATAATATTAACAAATCTTGAATTTGAGATATGATATCGATGAAGATGGCATAAATTGGACTGGTCTCATTAGCCGAGTTGGTTAAGCGGTTGCCCTGGATAGGCAGAGGACCTGGGTTCGAGTCCCAGATGCAACTGAAATCTTTTTATTTTCTGTCATTTTTTTCCGTTTTCATATTTCATTTGGGCTCTTATTATTTTCTACAATAATTTAATATATATTTTGCTCTTGTGCTAATGATGAGGTGCTGATTGCTAACAGTATGGAATATCTACAGTCCGTCGTATCTAGGGTGAAGTATATATGAAGAATGAGCTAATGATGAATGTGAGTATGTTTGAAATCACGGTGTTTGAAAGAGAGAGTACGAAAACAGAAACCCTGATGTATGGCAGTTAGGCACGGAACTGGCAGAGGAAAGATGAAAGTAGACAGAATGCTGTAGAAGTGAGATCTTTGAGGCGAATGTGTGATAAAACCATGTATGATCGCGTGAAAAATGTTGAGATTCGTAAAAAATACAAGGCAGATGTAAGCGTAATGAGCAAGATTGAGAAAGGATCGCTTAAATGGTTTGGACATGTAGAGCGAATGCACGAAGAATCGAGTGTAAGGAGAATATATGACGCGAATGTGAATGGAAGAAGAAGCCGGGGACGTCCGAGGAAGACACGGCAAGTGAATCAAATACTTGAGTCGGGCCATGTCAGAAGTCGGAATAACAGAATAGAATGTATGAGACGATGTATTAATGTGAATGAAGCAAGAAGTCTATCCGGCGGTCCGTCCTCTCTGCCTACCCCTGCCTAAACGGCGTAATGGTTAGTTAGTTAGTTAGTAAATAATGTATCATGTGCAGGTTATTACTATTTTAATTTAATTTTTTTTTTGTTATTTTCAACTTAAAAACTTTTTGCTTCTTTACTGGCTCTGTGTCATTCACTTATACACATATATAGCACATGTTACACTTATATACTTACACATTATACACATATATAGCACATGTTACACTTATATACTTACTATGTATCATGTTCGTTTTATTTAACTTAGAACATTATTCAGAAAATCATGTAAAATATTAAAAATAATAAATAATAATAATTAATACATAATTAAAAATATATGTTCAATTTTTAATAACTTATTGAAGTTTGTAAACCTCATTGTAATATTTAATCATTGAAGAAGATAATATTAACACATCCCAAATGAAACACGAATCCGAAAAAAACAACAGAAAATAAAAAAGATATCAGTGGCATCTGGGACTCGAACCCAGGACCTCTGCCTATCGAGTCCCAGATGCGACTAATATCTATTTATTTTCTGTTGTTTTTTCGGACCTACCTGCACCGGGCAGGTCACTCCAGATTAAAACGTTAAATTACAAAGTTTTCGCTTGAGATGATATGACTTTGCACGCACAGGCACATATATTAGAAAACACTGCAATTTGTGTGATATTGCAGTTTAAATCCTATTCGTCATTGATTCTATTATTTTAGCGACATCATTTGTGAAGAGGATAAAAGTAGTGGGCCCAGAACGGATCCCTGGGGTACTCCAGATGAGAGGGTTGCATAGTTTGATTGGTATTTCCCCACCTTCACGACTTGTCAACGATTCTGTAAATACGACGTCAGCCAGTTCTTAACGCCACAGTTTAAACCAGTGATTCCCAAAGTGTTCTATATCAACCCCCAGGGGTCTATGACAACCTGCAAGGGGTCTACGTCAGCGAAAAAAAAATTTGGGGGTCTATGATTATGGATATTGCACTGTACATACTTCTCTACATTAAAATTAAAATTTTGTATTATTGCTAAAGTGGAAACAGTGAATTTTTACACATGACAGTCGAATGTACGTAGAGATAAATCGCATGACAATTTGTTATTATTATTTGTTGTATAATATTTTATTTTAACATTTTTTGTCATTTTACTCTCAAATTTCCTTAAAGTTTCATCATATCAAAACCTTAGGTAACATTCATAACATTCCCCTTCTCACATTCGTTTATAATGGGTGTACGCCTATGCCTGTCATAAAATCTAAGACCATACAATTTAAATTTGACTAATTTCTTTAATATACAGCTGCTGGACTTAATGACTTATTTAAATAGATTCATTTTGCCCACAGATGATTGATGCCATGTCCGAATCTAAAAAGAAATATAGACAGTACAGTGTTGATTATTTGAAGCTTGGCTTCATTCCATCATTGTCGGACAAACAATTTCCTATGTGCCTTTTATGCAACAAAGTTTTGGGCAATGACGCTATGAAACCATCTAAGCTGCAGGATCATCTGAGAAGATGTCACCCTGATAAAACAGTTAAAGATTTGAAATACTTTCAAACACTCAAAGATAAACTTCAGAAGAGACCCACGCTGGACAGAATGTTTGCTTCGAAGTCACATAGAAACGATGATGGTTTGCGGGCGTCTTACAATATCTCACTACTTATATCAAAATCCGGAAAACCGCATACTATCGGAGAGAAGTTAATTTTGCCAGCCGTTGAAGAGGTTTTTAAAACTGTTTTACACAACCCTGCATCTGATATCATTAAAAGAATTCCCTTAAGCAACAATACTGTTGAAAGACGCATTGATGAAATGAGTTCTGATATTAAAAGCTTCTTGTGTAATTATTTGCAAACGACCCATTTCTCTATACAACTGGACGAGTCAACTTTACCTGGATATGAAGCATTATTATTGGTATATGTTCGTTTTATTATGAATCAAGAAATCTACGAAGAACTATTCTTCGCAAGAACTTTGACAACCGACACTAAAGGTGAATCAATATTTCATGTTTTGAAGGATTACTTCATTGAAAAAGCAATCCCTTTATCAAATATAATATCAGTAGCTACAGATGGAGCACCTGCCATGGTTGGACGTTATCGTTGATTTATAAGCTATTTAAAACAAAATGTGCCAGAGGTGTTAGCAATACATTGCGTCATCCATCGACAACATTTAGTTGCTAAAAATTTGAGAGTTAGATTGCATGAATCTCTTCAATTAGTCATTGATGCAATAAACCGAGTCCGAAGCAACGAGTTGAATACGCGGTTATTTGCGCAGTTGTGTGAAGAAAATGAAGAACACTTTCATCAATTACTCCTTCACACTGAAGTACGCTGGCTGTCGAAAGGCTTATATTTGACAAGATTTTTTGCACTTTTTGAGACTATTTTAGAATTTCTGGATACTAAAGATAAAATTTTAAAAGACAATTTAACGAAGTGGAAAACAGACATCGCCTATTTAACAGATTTGTTTACAAAATTTAATATGGTTAATTTGCAGTTACAAGGCGACAGTCTTAATTTGATTAAAACAAAGTCCATCTTATCAGCGTTTCTTGCCAGAGTTAAACTAATGAAGCAAAATATTGGACCGGGCGAATTTTCCCAGTTCCCCAATTTGTCACAGACAAACTGCCAGGAAGACGACGTATCAACCTACGTTCAACATTTAATTGCCCTCTATTCAGATTTTGAAACTAGGTTTGAGGATGTTTTTACTATGGTTATACCACCGTGGATAATTAACCCATATGGTGACATAGAAGAAACGAATGTCACAATACAAGAGGAACTGACTGAAATAAGTACAAACTAAGAACTTAAGGTTCAGTTTAAGCACGGATATCATCACTTCTGGCTGAAAAAAAAATACCCGTTACTTATCCTGTATTATGGAATATAGCGAGGAAATTTTTAATTTCATTTCCATCGTCATACCTAGTGGAAAGGGGGTTCAGCGCTGTTACCAATCTCCTAACGAAAAAAAAACAGACTGGACATCATTGGCCGAGGAGATTTAAGAATAAACCTGACAAAATTGACGCCAAATGTTGATAATTTATTATTAAAGCACCAGGTTCATCCTTCCCACTAAAAACATTTACTTATTGCCTAGTTTATTTTATGTTACGTTTATTTTACATAACAGATACAAAATTTTATTTTGAGTAGTTTTAATTTAAATTCAATTAATAAATATATAAAACTTAACATTTGTTTTAACTTTAAGTTTTTAACACTAAACTTCACTACAGTTACAAATTTATGAAAAAAAAGCAATATCAGGTAAGTATTGGCAAGGGGTCTACGACACAAAAAAGTTTGGGAACCTTTGGTTTAAACCAAAGGATTATTCTAATTGTGTAATCGTCTAAAAGTATAGGAAAGGGTAAAACATGGAGTAATAAAAAGATGTAAGTTGGAAACTACCTGGCTTTCAGATCTGATCACCAAGCACAGCTATAGCCATTTCCATGATGGTTTCGATTCTGAATGGTGGTCTTTCACCAAGGCGCCACTGAGAGTACCAACGACTCTAGAACGTGCCACAAATATGCTATGTAGTATATTTAATTATTTAAATGCGAAATATCACAAATTCATATAATATATTGACAATAATTAACCTTTCCTTGCCGGTGCTGTCAACTAATTTGACATACGTTTATTTTTTTCTATATCTCTATAAATATACTTGACACAGATTTCATATTGGGGGTGTTCCTCAACAATGCATTTATGTATTAGATAAACTAATAAAAATTATATGTTTTGTGGAAAAATCTGGAAAAAAGTAGTTGATATATACGTATGTTTGGGTGCTTTGATAACTTGCCGAAGGGCACGGTAGTATTCGAGAGGAGTACGGAGTTTCGCCCACCGTATCACGATGAGCGGTCTTCAGTAGTAGCCGGCAGTCTTCCGGCTGTAATGGACGTATCGTGCGCTTTATGCTTGACCGATGGTTTTTTCCTCGTTTTCACCATTTATACATAATATTTTACATATGTCTATGTTCTATTAATAAAATGATTTACATGAGTCATGTTAACTATTTATTTTTATTCCTTTAAAAAAATTACAAATTTCTAAATGTGATTCCTGTAGACTGTGTTTACAGCACCGGAGTCCGTGAGATTTTCTTGCTCCGTAAGGCTGGAAATAGTGCCGCGTGTACGTCAGCCGCGTTCGTCAGTCGATAATATATAGGAGAATGGATGAAGAGCTATAATGCAATGCTGACGGTCAGCCGCGCTCGAGTAGCTATGCGCGGCGTACGAAAATCATCAGTCCGGTTCGTCAGCGCTGCGTCGTCGGTCGACCGACGTGCGCTATTTATATGAGAGCATTCAGTGCTGCGCTGATCGCGTGAACTGATAGGCGTGCGCGTGTACAGTCTTATGAGATGAATATTGAAACAGAACTGTTTATTACGCAGGTTCGTCTTCGCCCTCCTCTTTAAAACTCATTTCACCCATGTATCTATATTCCATCTCTATATATCTATATTCTCCGTAGGTTTCTTCTTTTTCTACGTTAATAAATTGCAGCTACCATATATGCAGTTCAAAAACAGGTTTATTTTTGTTCAGCCTTGAAGACGACTGTACAGTGTACTCGTACTCTGGCAGCGTCGACAAGGCACTGTAACATCATCGCGTTAACCGACGGTCAGCGACCGATGTACGCTTAAAACTATTTCCAGACTAAGACCCGTTGAGAGACGATGTCTTAAAAAAAATGAAACATTTTAGGGGACTAAAATCCGACTCTGAGATACAAATTTGCTGTTAACTCTGTGGTTAATTTATTCCGGAAATTTCGGTGCGTCGCTTCGAAGGAAAAACCAGATTTTTGAAATATACCGTTATAAGTTCTTTACCACTTACCTGTTACCATATATGTATATAGTTCAGAAAAAAATTAAATCAACATTTTTTAATAAGATGTTTTTTTTTTGTTGTTTTGCGGTTAAGGAAATACATTTAAGGTATGAAATATTTTCCGTTTTCATATATACCTGTATATATACGTTTTTAATAAATTGTTTTTTTTTTTGTTTTTTTTTAGCGAGAAACGATCTTTACTGACGGTTAAACAGAAATAACAGTTTTTAAAAACTTTATTAATCTCTCAAAATACTTATACCGGGTTATATATAATCATTTATTTTCATTTTAAATACCACACAAGAGTCCCAACTGCTTTCAGCAATCTGAAGCCAGTGGGGCTATGGCAACCCTAATTGGGTTATTTATTTAGGTTTTAATCCAGCAGAAGTGGGAGAATAGTGCACACCCAATTTGCCATATTACACGAGAAACTGGTACATACTTGTATATACAATTTGTAACCTACAAAGATAAAAATGAATATTATTAAAAAGGAGTAAAATAAGAAAAAAAAAATGAAAACATCTATAAAAAGGAAAATGGTAATTATTAAAAATCTAAATAAAAGAAAGAAAATGAAAAAGACAATACTTAATAATAACATTAAATAAATTAAATTAAATTAAGGTATCGTCTTTAAGGGTAGTAGTCGCATCATCTGCATCCATCGCTGATTGAGTGGAGAGCTGAGCCACTCGGATGCAGCCACGACAATGGCGTTGCTGGACTTCCGTGTCCTGCCCCAGAAGCTGGCGGGGGTGGTGAAATAAGGAAACCCTCCCTGGAGTAAGCATCGTAGAGGGACTGCATAACCTTAGAAGTTGTTGAAGTTGCCTGTGTGCAGAAGTTATGTGGTGTTTAGCTGGGGGTAGTTGGGGAGTAAATACATGGAGAAGGGAAAGCTGGAGAAGGATACGTAATTGGCTATTCAGATCTAGTCGGCAAATATGGCTAAAGCTAAAGTCGTTTCAAACAACGCTTCGATTCCGAATTATGGTCTTTCACTAGGGAGATACTGAGAGTATCTTCAAATCTGGAACGTACCGCATGTATTATATACTATACATTATATTAAATGAAATAATTGTGAAATAACACAGTTTATTTCAATAAATCAGTTTAATCGTGGTTTTAACCTACTATCAGTGTCCAAAAACGTAGAAATTAAACAAATAACAAAGAACAGTTTAACAAATGGTGGATTTATCCAGCAATCAGTATTAAAAAACGTAGAAATTAGACAAATAACAAAGAACAGTTTAACAAAACTTGCATTTAATCGAATATCAGTGTCCAAAAACGTAGAACATAGACAAATAACAAAAAACAGTTTAACAAATCGAGGATTTAGCCAACTATAAGAGTTCAAAAACGTAGAAATTAGAGAGATGATAAAGAATAATTTAATTACTAAATAATTAACAATTTCGTTATAAAAACGTGTGCCAACCTAAAATTGTTACTGTCAAATGAAAAATATCACTGGTCAGTGCTACTATAAAACTATAAAAGATGTTGTGTTGAATTTAAAAAAAAAAAACAAACAAACAACAGTGTTTTTTTTTATTTGTGACGTAAAAAGCAAAGAAACTGTTTTTTTTTTTTTTTAATAAAAAATTAATAATTTATTTTTTAGAACATAGGTACACACTCTATGCATAAAAAAGGTTAAAATGATTTTTTTACGGTTTTTCGGTCAATAAAACATGAACGCAAGTGGTTCATTAAGTCAGTATGTCAGGTAAACATGGCACGATCATGCAAACAATAACTTCACGCTGTTGACTCTGTGCGAAAGTGGGTAATCAATTTATTAAATCCCGTTTCTATAACACAGAAGTCAGGTGGGAATGCTGCGTTGGTTCTACCGGTATTTCAATGGAAGGTGTTCCGCAGAACTACCAGCATCTCTAAAAACGAGCAATCCGTTGAATAGATTTCTCTATCTCAACGGTCACCACCCAAAAATATACTCTCCAGTTTGCTAACTCACTAAATACTAACGAATGATTTTTTTCTGTAAATTCTATACAGATAATTAGGAAAATGAATAAGGTTTCAAAAAACAAAAATCCTCATACTGTGACCTTTAATCCATATGAAATACGTACTGGAATTTTACAGACATTTTGGTATGTATTTCATAAAATTTAATATTACAGTTTGACGATTTTTGTCTTTTGAAACCTTAACGTTTTCCTGACTACCCGTATAAAATTTTCAGATAAATCGTTTGTGGTATTGCTAGAGTTGGCATCCTGCAAAGTGATGTTTAGAGTGGCCCTTATTAGTGGTGATGTTTGAAATATAGAAATCCAGGGGAAACGCTGTGTTTGTGCTATCGGTATTTCAATGGAAGGTGCTCAGCATAACTAGCGTTATTGACATAGAATAAAGAATACACACTAGAAATACCTTCCTGAAAGCCGAATTAGCCTCTGACTTTTTGGTTCAACCCTCGAGAGATCCAATTAAAACACAGCGCTTTGTCTCTCTTACACTACCTGCATTGTATATCGCCATTCCATTTGATCGAAATGAAACTATGAAAAAGATATATTTTTTTAATAAATTTAAGGCCCGATTGCGCAAACTTTTGGATTACGAAACACGCCCACATTGCAAATCTTGTTTTTTTCTTTATTCTATGCTCCTTAATCTCGTCGGCACCAGTGAACAACTGGAAGACATAGAAACACGTGCAAAGCATTTTCATTCGGCAAATTTTTTAAACAATCTTTCGTCAATTGGAAATTATGAGATCATACAATAAAGAGGATGGATGGTTCACAAATTTCAAATAACATAAAAAAGAGGAATTTCAACCTTCAACAAATCTTGAATTTGATATATGATATCAATGAAGATGGCATAAATTGAACTGGCCTCTTTTTTTTCTTATTTATTTTCCGTCATTTTTTCCGTTTTCATGTTTCATTTAGGTTATGTTAATATTATTTTCTACATGATTTAATATTAAAATGAGGTTTTCAAATCTCAATAAAAATAATTAATAATTAATAATTGGATAAATATATCAACATGAAGTTAAGCTCCTTGTATAATGTGTATCCTGATGGGGGGAGCTTCGACTCCGAAACATGTTGATATTTTACTTTATTGAAGAAATGAATATACTCAGTTTTGTAAAACTTATTTAAAATATAATTGTAAAAAAATTAGATGATTAAAAATATGTAAAATAATATAAAAGTGACCAGTTCTGAATAACTAGATAAAACTTCCTCATTTTCATTTCATCTCCCCCTGCCAATCTATCTTCACACCACAATAATTCATTGTTGTAGCTTGCGTTGGTTCTAATTTAAAAAAAACACATTCCGGTTTTTTTTTACTTCTATGGAATACCGGCTATAAATCTTTTTTCCTTCATTTTTCTAAGAGAGTATACAGTAAACTCTCGATTTACCAGAACGGGTGGAGAAGAACGCGTATTTCTTTCATACGGTGGAAATTTATACACTCTCAGTATAAATAGTCCGCGATATTCCAAATAATTATAAATATTTGTAACTGTAAATAATTATTATCAACAATCTTAAATAAAATAATGTTTCAATAAATACCTACTCTTTTTTTGCCAATAACCTTCTAATAAATGTAATAGCAATGACAAATAGTATTTAAACAATGACTGTATCATGCAATGTGCAGTGTTTTCTAATATATTTGTCCTGTAAACAGTAACTGTATCATGCAATGTGCACTGTTTTCTAATATATGTGTCCTGTAAACAGTAACTGTATCATGCAATGTGCACTGTTTTCTAATATATGTGCCCTGTAAACAGTAACTGTATCATGCAATGTGCACTGTTTTCTAATATATGTGTCCTGTAAACAGTAACTGTATCATGCAATGTGCACTGTTTTCTAATATATGTGCCCTGTAAACAGTAACTGTATCATGCAATGTGCACTGTTTTCTAATATATGTGTCCTGTAAACAGTAACTGCATCATGCAATGTGCACCGTTTTCTAATATATGTGCCCTGTAAACAGTAACTGTATCATGCAATGTGCACTGTTTTCTAATATATGTGTCCTGTAAACAGTAACTGTATCATGCAATGTGCACCGTTTTCTAATATATGTGCCCTGTAAACAGTAACTGTATCATGCAATGTGCACTGTTTTCTAATATATGTGTCCTGTAAACAGTAACTGTATCATGCAATGTGCACTGTTTTCTAAAATATGTGTCCTGTAAACAGTAACTGTATCATGCAATGTGCACTGTTTTCTAATATATGTGTCCTGTAAACAGTAACTGTATCATGCAATGTGCACTGTTTTCTAAAATATGTGTACTGTGCACTCAAAATCATATCATCTCAAGCGAAAATTTTGTAATTTAACGTCTTAATCTGGAGTGACCTCCTAGGTAAGTATGTTTCTGTATCTGTACACAATAAGGTAAACCCTCGCAAGTAGTATTTGTTCAGCGTCCTTGAGACGATTTTTCACAAAAACGGCGCTATACAAGTCATCCAAGTATTATTATTATATAGGAAATCTATAAATAATGATTATATTACATGTAGCCTCAATTTATTAAAATTATCAGAACGTAGAATAATTACTGACTGTAATAATTTTTATACGAAATAAAATAAAAAATAATTATTGACAGCCCTGAACTATTTATACTTGATTTCTTTCCATGTACAGCGTAATTCAACATTGAGGAATTATTTACCTTTTTAAAATGTACACGGGAATTCGCCGTATACAAAATTTAGATATTGTCGATATATATAACACACGATAACAAAATATAAACATACCTTATTTAAATTCATTTCGGCAAGTAGAAGTAATTCGGAGTTTAATCGAATAAATTACCTGGCTCTGCTTCGAACTGATTCATTTTTTTAATATGATAATTAGATTATTATTTTATCCTAACTTACTGGCCTAGAAGGTATTGTTTAAAATTATTTTATGAACTTAATCAAAATTGAATTCGTCAAAAAAATTCCAGAAAACCGACACTTACAATTTACAACTCTATCGTTTCTCCGAGAGCGCTATTCTGGTTATTTTTTAAGGAAGACATGACATAACATAAGACATAACACATGTTGATGAAATATCTTCAAGTGACACAAGGTTTTGAACCAAAACTTTTAAAAACACTTACATTGTATTATAATGCATTTTAATCCATTTTTATTTCATTTTTAAATTTCATAAATACGCCTTTTAACGTAATGACCATATTGTAATGGCCTGTTTATTCTGTCACTGCTCCTAAAAGTGACATTTGTCGCCTGCATTTGTATTTCTATTTATAATTGAAAAGCTTAATAGCTAATAATATTTAAAGTTGACAATAACGTAGTTGGTAACATGGTAACTTACTTAATATTGAGTTTTCGTCTTGTTAAACTACGCAAATATTGATATCATAATGAATGTTATTTGCTGGATGACAGAGCTGTCATCCGAGAGAACCGGAACCGCAGTTAGGCAAGAAGTCTCTAAGTCTAACGAAAAGGATAAGGAATCTTCCTTAAAAATAACGGGAATGATTTCAATTATTGGTCAACGATACTTTTCTTGTTTAACGACAGAGAACAAAACAAATTACAAATTCTCCAAAATAGAGCAACGCGAATAATACTAAAGCGAAATAGGTATTCAAAAGTAGCTAAAATATTAGAGGAATGAAATTGGATACCAGTGAAACAAATGCTGACATCGAAAATGCTGAAATGTTACGAAAATATTTTTATTTATAACATGGACATTCACAGACATAATACAAAAACATATAATAAATCAGACTACCGAAAAAGAACAAAGCCAATACGCAAAATAGTTTATTTTATAAAGGGATAAATGTTATAATGCTCTGCCTGACCCAATCAAAACTACACCAATGAATATATTTAAATTAGATTGTAAAAACCACATTAAAGTAGGCAAGATATAATTCAATATTATATAAGTTAACATTAGCTATATGTAAAGTACCCAATAGTACATAAATTACAATAATTAGTTAATTTATAAACTTAAATGTATAAATAACAAAAATAAATAAATGTAACAAAAACAAATCTTATTCATTAAATTTATCTATTTATTAATATCGAAGATAATATTAACAACTCTCAAAATGAAACATGAAACCGAAAAGACACATAAAAGAACTCGAACCCAGGCCCTCATAGTCGATCCGGGAACTTGCGCTCTAATCCACTGAGCTACAGTTACCCCAATCCGTTTTTATCGGTATCATACTTCGATTTCTAAGAACTGTCAATATCATCCTCAATTAATTAACATGTGTTTTTGGTTGCCACGTTTTTATCATCCTAGACTTATTTATATAAATCGGCTAGGTATATCCGAGATACTATCTAAATATTACAATAATTTCGGGTAGAATCTTTATTATTAGTTATGCTATTTGCTTGTAAGCGCTGTTTTGGCATCTTAAATGCATAATTGTCACATAGTTGACTACCTATCCCTCCCTACCCGATCAGATTCTTGTTGTCACTGGAAGGAGATATTGCCAGCTTCAGTTCGATCTCAAGGCTCATCGCGGGACGACAAGGGAGTTCACCGCCGCGACATCAGAGCAGCTGGCCAATTCTGGATTACTGAAGTTTCAGTGAGGTGAATTTGAGTGCTAAGGATATCCACGAACAAGGTAGGCTTATTCAATTTCCGTGGCATTCTCCCGTTTCTCTTCACTCCTTCCTTCACCTTTTTTTCTCATCTGGTTCTCCAGATTAACTTCGCCGTCAGTTCCAGAATTGGAATTATTTCAGAGCTATCGAAACAAGCGCTTTATTTGCTGCTTTATTTATCCTTTTTTTAGGGAAGGGGAGAATGTTGAAGAACAATAAACCTGAAAAGTGGACGGTGGGTCAAAGTTCACTCGTTCGTTAGTTCCGCGTTTAGCCGCCTGCAATGTTAAGTGTGTCAAGCTGTAGTAAGAATTCGATCACTCGACTCCTGATGATTTGAAAGTCGATCTCCATGAGTATGAGTGTAAAGGGTCTTTTTTTCTCCTATTTTCACAGCAATAAGGAACTCATATGAAAAATATAATGGCTTTAAAAATATGTATTCATATACCAGTAGATCAGCAAAATGGGTATGATGTGATCTTTTTCTCCAGCCGTAAGTAGTTCTTATATAAGTCTATAAATTCTGACGGTAATGTATAATGCTAATTTTAATGCGTTCACTTCTCGAAACAAATAATCATTTCGCCTACTATCGTCTAGCTGTTCAATTTAGTCAAAAATGTTTTTATTGTATTTAAGTCTTTTCGATCTTTGAAACGTACTGGTTAAACCGCTTCGCGGTTAACCCAAACCCGGTGCATAGAGATTCTACTGTATTTAGTGGGAGACCATGTCCAAGCTACTATTCCTGAACGTGTTATTCGTTCAGCTGTAATGTTAGGGTTGTCAAAAGTTGACGCAATTAAACTTAATATGAGAATACCTAAAGATGTTCGACTTTTTCATGTTTTTTTGCATTAGATTCCCAACTGCCCGGATCCAGTGAGACTGTGGCACTCACAATTTGAGGAATGTCGTGAGGTTGTAGAAAGTGAGGAGGTATAAAAGATGGGAAAGAGGTTGTTTGAGAAGTACCTGGGTTTTCTTATTCAGATCCACTCACTAAATATAGCTCTAGCCATTTCAAGCAACGTTTCATTTCTGAATTTTGGTCTCTCACTAAATTGAACTACATAATCAATTGGCCACTCATCTTCTGACACAGACACAGACACAGACACAGACACAGACACAGACACAGACACAGACACAGACACAGACACAGACACAGACACAGACACAGACACAGACACAGACACAGACACAGACACAGACACAGACACAGACACAGACACAGACACAGACACAGACACAGACACAGACACAGACACAGACACAGACACAGACACAGACACAGACACAGACACAGACACAGACACAGACACAGACACAGACACAGACACAGACACAGACACAGACACAGACACAGACACAGACACAGACACAGACACAGACACAGACACAGACACAGACACAGACAGACACAGACACAGACACAGACACAGACACAGACACAGACACAGACACAGACACAGACACAGACACAGACACAGACACAGACACAGACACAGACACAGACACAGACACAGACACAGACACAGACACAGACACAGACACAGACACAGACACAGACACAGACACAGACACAGACACAGACACAGACACAGACACAGACACAGACACAGACACAGACACAGACACAGACACAGACACAGACAAAATATGACTACCAAAAAAATGTTAAGTTGCTATGAAGAGATTTTAATATATTTTGTGAACGCAGTATCTTCCTTGAGGGTCTTAAGGAAGAAACTATGTTTTTACTTACCACGGCAGAACTCTCCTTCGGGATTTTTGCGTGGAAGAGGACGGTCGCATTTTGGAGTCAAATCATTATTTTAATTGATATTTTGAAAGCATGTCTTAGAAAAATACTTCCATTTTTCCATCTCAGTGTTAATTTATCAACGTGGGTTCTCAGTGGGTTCCGTCTCCTGTCTGCGCAGTGCGATATCCTCCTGCACTTCGCGATGGCCACGTATGGCCGGGGTAATGTTTATTTTAATTTCATTACAGTTTCTTTTGGATATAATTTCAAATCAGTAAATTATTCGAGTGCAAGAAGAACATATGACGCGAATGTGAATGGAAGAAGAAGCCGGGGTCGGCCGAGAAAGGCATGGCACGATCAAGTGGAGTAGAAGAGAATGTATGAGAAGTGTATGCCAAGATCGAGTTGTTTGGCGATCCGTCCTTTCTGCCTACCCCTGCGGATAAATGGCGTTATGGTTAGTTAGTTAGTTAGTTAACTTTTAAAATGCGTTCACAAAGAGATTCGCGGCTTTTTTTTCCCTAAACGTAGATTCCCCGGTAATTAATATAGACCTTCTTGCTTAGCATTTTTGGAAATTGAAAAGACAAGCAAGGAATTGCAAACACGGTAAATATCTCCTGAGATTAAGCTAGCGAGGATTGGTGTTAGTATAATTGGATTTACTAATAATTATGAGTGATTTTATTTAGTTTAATAGTTATCAGTAATTTAAGTAAAGACAAGTACGGACTGATCCGTTATATAACAATACATATTAAGAAAATAATATGCACATCATTTTTTGTAAGGTAATATTTATCTGTACTAGTAAACAATCTATAATATTTATCTCTTTTTTTACAGTAACTCCACGCAGGAGACCCTGAGGGAAATAATTCCCTCAAGGCCTATATCATCTTTCGGGATGCTGTGTGGAGAGTCTTTTAGAGGATAGGAAGGAGTGAATTTGGGTCTTGAAGAGATCCATGTTATAGGATGGATATCTATATATATAAAAATCAATGTAAGTTTGTTTGTTTGTTTGTCCTCGTTTTTCTCGAAAATTACTGGACCGGTTTAGCTGAAAACAGCACAGTTTGTTCTTATTAGTGCCGGGAAGGTTTAGAGAGTAGTTTCAATGAAATCCAATATGTAAAACTGTTGCTATAACGTTTTAAAACCAGTATGAAAAACATTGAACCCACCATGTTTTATTTAGGTTAGTCCATAGATATAACACTCTGGTTAGCCACAGATTACATATTCAAAAAAATAAGGTTTTTTTGGGTAGAATATTTTCAAAATGGAAAACACGAGTAGGTACCTACTTAAGAACTTTATGATTTAGATATGTTTTGAAAAAATAAACGTTTGGAATGAAATAAAATATTCAGATGAATGTTTCTTTATTTGGAGATAGTTACTTTCGCTGTCAAATCAATTATTGTAACCGAGCAAGGCCGGGTACATATCAGCTAGTACGAAATAAAATCAAAAATAATTTCTAACATTTTTGCAACAGCCCTGTTTCAAGTCATACATTATCGTATTTAGACTCGATTTAGTCGTTTTCTGGATTTTCCATAAGTAGCCATCTTTTTCTCGCATATATGAACCAGTCGGGAGGCAGGGATATCCAGTACACCTAGCGCTCGAGTTCAACTCCCGTCAGATAGCCTTGAGAAATCCACGCAAGAGGACGTCCCACTAGAGGAAGAAAGCATTCGCATCACTATAAGACAAGGTAAGAATTTCAAAGTATTTTTATCGGTTCCATTACATAACATAACATTGAAAAAAGAGAAGAAAAACAGCAAACAACAAACCAAGCCTAATCTTTTCTTTTACGTGCTCTTCTGTTTGTTTTTTTAGTTTCAGTTTCAGTGCCGATAAATCGGCGTTCATTGAAATATTATTTTTACTCTTTCATTTAAGGGGAACGACTGCGCTGCCTGTTTCATACAAAACTTTTGGATTTGAGGCCAAAGTACCCATCCAAACGGAATGATCTACTTTTTTTATTATTAAAGGTTTAGTAAATATCTAGTACGGATGAGAAGTATTTTATTTTTTATTGTTTTAAATTTTGAAGTATATGCCATGAAAAAAAAATAATTTTCATAATTTTAGAGGCATTATGATTGGAAAATTATTTGCGGGTTTGTCGTCTTTTTTTTAAATATCATATTTGTTATGTAAATGTGATTACGTATATAAAAATATGAAAACAAGATCGAGTTGTTTGGCGGTCCGTCCTCTCTGCCTACCCCTGCGGGGAAACGGCGTGATGGTTAGTTAGTTAGTTAGTTAGTTAAAATAAAAGATTTAAAAAAAAAATTATGACTTTTTCGGGTCGATATTTAAAATTTTGTCTGGCAAATTTGTGTTCCAACGTAAATTGGTCGTTTTTAATTTAATTTATAGTCCACCGTAATGCTTATTTTAATTTTTTATTATTTTTTTATAATTTTATATTTCATTATATTTTCAAAGCAGATGGGGTTAAACTTTTTTTTTAAATCTCCGTTAGCACCTAAATAATTGTTAAAGATGCCTCAAAAATCGCGAAAAATCAATTCCTTTAATGGCCAATATTTCATAAGGTAAAACAAAAATAAATAAAATACTTGTCATGGGTACTAAATATTTACTAAACCTTTAATTTAAAAAAATATACCATTAGGTTTAGGTGAGTATTTTGACGTCAAATACAAAATTATGTTTTGTATGAAACAGGCCGCGCAGCCGTTCCTCTTAATATAGGTAGGTACCATAATTTGCTGCGTAATTTATTTGTTTTCTTTACATTGTTTACCTAACTGGGTGTAACCTGGGGAACAGGCAAAACATTTTTAAGAGATTCTTGCTTGTGTAGTGGTGTGCTGTACCATAGAAAAATGTACAGTCAAAAAATTCAGTGCAGTGACAGATTAGGTTATGCTGTAAAAATATCGACCGGTCAGGGGCTGAGTTGGCATCGCGTTTGGGTAATTTCTAGTTTGGTGTTACATGGAAACCCGCTTTTATTTTTTCATAAATTGAGGAGTAACCAATCTAAGTAATTCATCAAACTTTTCTTGGATTAGCCGTAGAATATTTCTATAGGCAAGTGGATCTTCCAAAGCTAGTTCTCTCAAAAGTACCGCAGTAACCCACGTTATATCTCTACGACTAATTCAGTCGCGAATCTTTATTTTGCGGTGTTTTTATTTCAATAAATTGTTTACTCAGCTCGGCAAAATTCAAATGAATCGTTCATTTCAAAAGTACAGAACGAGGTACAGACGATATTTTTTGACAGTTCTGTCGCTACTTCCTGCTCGCAGTTTCAGATATTTCATTAGCTGGCCGCGGCAACATAACAGCGTCGATATTGCTCTGTGTGACCAAGGCTTTATAATTTTTAATTAATACTTGATAAATTCCTTGGTTTTTTTACCGTACGAATAATGGCGCTCAAACCAACTTTTTGTTTTTTCGAATATACATCATTAACGAAAAGGTTATTATAATTTTTTTTATTTCTTATTATAGCCAAATGTTGTTAGTACAATACAAGGTTTTTTTTCTCTAGTTAGGATGTTTATTATAAATTCGAATATACATTAGAAATTAAAAAATCGTTTTTCTTTCGGTTTATATCCTAGATCTTTAATGAGTCCTAAGACTGTACAAAACTTTTACAAAAAAATGGTCGCTGGTGTGGTGGGCCGTTTAGTATATAAAGATTTACTTTTAATTTGTATTCACGCCACTTTTTCAAGGAAATTTTCGATAATACTTTTTGTAAAATGGGCAAGGCAAGACGTATTTGATTAGAAGTACTTTTCTTTTCAAATATTTTATAAATTATTGTTCATATTACCCATAATGATGAAGAGTCTAACGCATTGCTAGTTTCACATAGATTTTTTTCAAATATTTTATATATTATTGTTCATATTACCCATAATGATGAAGAGTCTAACGCATTGCTAGTTTCACATAGATTTTTTTCAAATATTTTATAAATTATTGTTCATATTACCCATAATGATGAAGAGTCTAACGCATTGCTAGTTTCACATAGATTTTTTTCAAATATTTTATAAATTATTGTTCATATTACCCATAATGATGAAGAGTCTAACGCATTGCTAGTTTCACATAGATTTTTTTCAAATATTTTATAAATTATTGTTCATATTACCCATAATGATGAAGAGTATAACGCATTGCTAGTTTCACATAGATTTTTTTCAAATATTTTATAAATTATTGTTCATATTACCCATAATGATGAAGAGTCTAACGCATTGCTAGTTTCACATAGATTTTTTTCAAATATTTTATAAATTATTGTTCATATTACCCATAATGATGAAGAGTCTAACGCATTGCTAGTTTCACATAGATTTTTTTCAAATATTTTATAAATTATTGTTCATATTACCCATAATGATGAAGAGTCTAACGCATTGCTAGTTTCACATAGATTTTTTTCAAATATTTTATAAATTATTGTTCATATTACCCATAATGATGAAGAGTCTAACGCATTGCTAGTTTCACATAATTTTTTTTTCCTTTTTCTACTCGCAGTATTTAAGATTAAACGAAGCGTAATACGCGCTCACAGATGGCCCTAATTCAAATATTATAGAAAAAAACACACATTTAAATACAGAGAGAACGAATAGAAGTAAGCTTTAGTCCTTTAAGAAACTTATAAAAATACTGTGTATGTTAGTTTTACAATCAAATATTGTATTTTAAATCTACGGTAACAATTTCTTACATTACTTTTCATATTCAGTGTGCACACCCGCCAACACACAATTCATTTCTGTATTTAAAAGCCCGACGTGCGAAAAGCGTTTTTTCGATCATTTTAAAATTAGCGCCATCTGTGAGTGCGTATTTTTTATATATATTTTTATATGAATACCGCACAACAGTCCCAACTGCTCCCAACCGTCTGGAGCCAGTGAAACTATGGCATCCCCAATTCGGGAATGTTGTGAGGCTGGAGGTATTGGGGAGGGGATGGAGAAGGGGAGAGGAAGGTGGGGAAATACCTGGCTATTCAGATCTGGTCACCAAACACGGCTAAAGGCCATTTCAAGTAACGTTTCAATTCTGAATGGTGGTCTTTCACCAGGGCGATACTGAGAGTATCTTCCACTCTGGAACGTGTGCAAATGCATTATTTTTAAATGATTTAATTGTGAAACAACACAAATTAATTAAATACAATTTTACTTGCGCACGTCGGGATTTGAACCCGCGACATTCGGATTCGTAGTCGAGAGCCTTACCCCTCGACCACGGAGGCCGTCAATTACGTTATGTTTAACCTTAAATCAAAAACAGGTGACTTTAATTCGTAATGCATAAATTAATGATGGCGTGATGTGACTCACAAAATACAACCTGAAATACTTATATGGATAGGTGTAATACCTTCAACAATTAAACTGGTATTTGCATTAGCTCACGTGTTGTTTTTATGAAAAAGTATTTTTTTTACGTTTTACGTGGATTTAAAAAGATGAATGCAATAACATATCAGATTTTAACGATTTTATTTTTATAAAATGAGCGTGCATAGATATTTATATTTTTTTATTATGAAAACAAAACATTACTGACCCCGTCCGTCACCGCCCAAATTCCATCTTATACCCTCCATTACCTTAGTGAGCGGGCTTAAATATAAGATTGCCATCAGCAAGCGCCGCTAGCACATAAAACAGAGTGTGCAATTCTTTGAAATAAAAATAAATAAAAGCCCTACAGTAGCATTAGGCAGCCCGCTCACTGGGTAGAGAAGATTGTGTGCACATTTATGCACCTCTAACCACAGTTGACACAGGAAGAGGGAGAAATGTTCTCTGGCACTCTACGCGAAAATTTTACAACACGATATATGAAAACAGAACAGTACATTAGTTACTGTGAGAAGAAAAATCCAGAAATTAAAATATTGTCTTATTTATACATGTATTTACCGGGTGAAGTGTACAAGTGTATTCATGAGTGTGTTTGTGTATTCATGAGTGTGTTTGTGGTTATGAAAAGTGGTGACCTACATATAGAAGTGATGTCATATGTAGGCGCATTGAGCAGTTTATATCATTGTCAAGATGCTCCTTTTAAATGTGTCCAGTGAATCTGAAAAAAAAATTCAACTTAAAGTTTTTTATGTAAATATTATTGTATTAATGAAAACTACGATTAAGTAGCGAATTTACAGCTGCATGAATTTTGTAACTATGTATATGGAATAGTGCTGTATGGCGGGTACTCAGAGGTATACAAAATTACAAAAGCAAAAAATCAGTCTGTGTTGCAAAGATTGAAAGGTACATTGAAAGTTATTGTTGAATTTGTAGACGAGATATTTTACAAGTTTATTTTGAATGCGTTCTATACTATCAATGTGCACTTTATACGGAGGATTCCAAATCGGTGAGGCATATTCCAGTGGACTTCTACTTCCGAAAATATAAAATTTTGATTGTTCGCTGGTTCAAAACCAAGCATTCTGTATGACTTGTGAACGATTGAATCAATATGCTGATTAATGTAAGTTTGCTCTCTAGGAAAATGTCAAGATCTTTTACATTCCATTTTAGAGATAATAGATGCGTTGTGGAGTGAGTAAGAACACCTTATTGTATACTTATTTCTGGTGAATGTCATTGTGTGGCATTTGGAAACGTTGATGTTTAAATAGTTAACTTCGCAATATTATTGTAATATCTTTGCCTTAGATCAGTGATGCACAACCCGCGAGCCCATTTCGTGCGACTCACGAACCTTTTCATGTGGCCCACTTGACTTAATAAAATAAATAAAAATAAACAGATTTTTATTGGTTTGACCTTGGACCTAGAAAATTTTTCATCTGCGCACTTTCTTACGCACGTCGAAATTGTTAAATTTTTTTATTTTATAGAGGTACACGACGTTGCTTTTGAAATCATAGAAGTAACGGAAGTGAGTTATGATATTTCTATCGAAATGATCGAAATATTTAACGGTTTCCATTTTGTTTTACAAAATACGGTAGGGTATCGCGACAAACGTATTTGTCTCCAATATTTTGAATCAGCCGACCAAAATTACAAGTTGTTACAACTAGTTCTTTAAAATTTCGGACTAATAAAAATCAACAGCATTTATTGTTTTGACCTTGGATACTGTAATTAAAAAAAAAAATAAAGAAATGGCTTTGTCTGGATAACTTGTATTTTTTATATACTTCTTGCCAACCGTAGCTTCTTCAGGGCAGTATACAACTAAACTATGATAATCGCTTAATTATTTCTAATTTAGAAACTGTCAATTCATGGTGAAATTCCTTACGTTAGTTTTAAAAATATTTAAAAACACCAAGTTGAAAGTACTTTTTAAAAACATAATAGTAAACAGTACCGCCAGCAATAAAACAAATTTCTAGTCATAAATAAAAACAATATTAGAAAGCAGGGGAACTCACTCCTGACATCGATGCTATACTCGTATATACCATAGATTTAGTTTTAATTGTGCCAGTCTGACGATGCCCGTGATAGGGTGAAACCGGTCCGGTCGAAAATAAATAAGTGGAAAAAAGTTACAAAGTTTTTTTAATTTAAAAAAATTCATTATAATCATCTCTGCCTTCCCCTGCAGAGAAACAGAGTGATAGTTAATGTTGTGTAGGTAGATAATATTTATGGTCGGTTTTTTTCAGATGTTTATTTTTTCTGCAAATTCATTTTGTTTTTATTTTATTCGGTTGATTTATTTAATCGTATAGAGTTTTTCCTCCTCTTTGTTATCAAGTGCAAGATCTTACAAATATTTGAATTCGTGGAATTTGTGTTTTTTCGCAATTTTTTAGGTTAGAATCCTTAATAAAATGTTAAAATGCAATAATACATATTTTTTAATTTATCTGGGTTTCAAGGTCACTGAACGCTGCTGAAGGACAATGAACTGGAAAATCTTCATTCGGCGTAATATAGCAACACGCATCTTGAATAGATATAAACCAGAGGTTCCCAACTTTTTTGGGCCTATAGCCTACTTTTCGACTATATGTTCAATAATAAATGCTGTCGATTTTTATCAATCTGATATTTTAAAGAACATTATGTAATAACTCGTAATTTTAAAAATAGACAAGTTTGTCGCGTTACCCTTTCGTGTTTTGTAAATAAAATGGAAATCGTGAAATATTTTGACCGTAGCGCTCGGAAATCCGAACGATGGCTATTAAATAAGAAATACCGTGACTCACATCCGTTACTTCTATGTTTTCTAAAACAACATTGTGTACCTCTATAAAACGGAATCCACCCATAATATCAATCGTAGCGAAGATAAACAAAGCGCAGCAGGCGAAATTTTTACTAGACCACGTTGATTCTCATCGTTCGGAAAGTCACATTCCAAAGAAAATTATTTGTGACGAAATCTTTTGGAATTTTATGAAACGGAAACTTTTGAATTCCATCAAATCAACAAAAATTTGTATTATCTATAGTGTTTATAATAAATTAAGTACACAAAGTATGCCTATCGCAAAAAATCATATAAAATCGCCCCCAAAACGCTCTTAACGCCCACTGGTGGCCAATTAATCGCGGTTTTCAATAATTTAATAATATATACATAAACAACTTTAACTCGAAATTTTTTCGGATTTACTAGCCACATTTAAAAGGAGCATCTCGACAATGGTATAACCCGCTCAATGCTCCTACATATGGCATCACTTCTATATGTAGGTCACCACTTTTCACAACAACAAACACATTCACACATACACTTATACTTATACACTACACATTCACGTGGTAAATAAATGTATAAATAAGACAATAATTTAATTTCTGCAATTTTTTTCTCACATTAACTAATGTACTGTTTTGTTTCCACAATAAAAAAATTAAAATACGTATGCATGTTCATTTTATGAAGATAAAATCTTGAAAATCTGGTATGTTATACAGTGTTTATAATAAATTAAGTGCACAAAGTATGGCTATCGCACAAAATCATATAAAATCGCTACCCAGAGCGCTTTTAACCCTTGATCGCCTCACAAGCGACTATCGCCCACTGGTGGGCGATAATGACCATGTTGGGAATCACTGTTTAGACAAAACCTGTTCCACAAGTTTATTTTACAAAACCGTCGTCCAAGTTGGTTCAAGAACGCCTATACTGTGTGGCGTTAGGTTTGTTGTCGTTGATTTGAGGCTTCAATGATTTATATGGCTATATTTTTACCGATGTGCAATCAAATAAACTCGTTTCATTTTATTTTGAATTGTTTGACAAATTTATTGATTGTTTGGCCTCTTCTTATTATAAAAAAAATAAAACATTCAAATCTTGTCTGCGAATCAAATTTAAAATAGATATCCACGAGTATGTAATAAAATTCGTAGTAAATTTCAAGGTTGGAACCAGCTCTCAAATAAAATTCTGATAAAAAATAATTGAAGTAAAAAAAAACTAAGTAGCTAAATCCGGGTCTGCTGCGAATGTTTTTTTTAAACATATTATATGAAGAACATTACACGAAAATGTTTTCCATCGGTCACGGAAAGCAAAATTATGTATATGACAAATATGTATAGCAGAGGTGACCACACTTTTATTTCCAGCAAGGTTGACAAAAAAAATTGTAGTGTAAAATAGAATAGAATAGAAATAAAACGAAGTCTGTCATCTACTAACAGTAGAAAACAACAGAAGGCGCTGTGATGACCCAGCAATACCCTCCAAGCAGAAATTGAACATTGTTTGAAAAAGAGATATGTTAATACAGAAGAGAGAGGGAGCGCGCTAATATAATTAATGCTTAGGGCGTAAGCGATCGTCTTAAAAATATTTAATAAAACACAACATATTTAGAATAGAGCAAAAATCTAAAGACTACTGACTTAAATAGCATTTATAAAAACACTGTGAATTTTTTTTGTACCTATAACATGTTAAATAACAGAGCTACACATGTTATTTATATTTTTCGCAGCACACCTTGCAATTTTTTTCTATCGAGGTAATTTCATACAATTGCCTTTTCAACTGAATAGAGATTATCTTAAAAAACAACATATTATATTGCATGTGCAATGCATAAAAACTTCAAGTTTTCAAGGGAAGTTAGTAATATGTACATAAAAATTCCGAATGCGGCTTAATAAATGGCAATACAAAGAATGTTGAAAGGAAACATAATGTGGTGCGTTGGCGTTCCACATGTTAAAAAAGGCACCGCCGCTCAAGAGAATATTCTTTGCATCAATAGCAAGCGGTGGTGTTCAGAAATTAGTAGTAATTCCTGAAAGAGAATGATTCTACGCCATGATACTCTAAATATACCAACTAGTTATTTATTATGACAAATAGATCTTTGAAGGGTGAGCCAGAAAAAAAAACACTACTTAACGATAGAATTGCATGGAAAAGTGATTTTTTTTTTTATCTAAACATTAAATATACCATTTATTAAATTGATTTAAAAACAAAATAAGTAGAAGAAGCGCGCACTTTTAGCAAAATTAAAAAATAAAGTAAAATTGAGTTACCTATTCCATTTTTCATGTCAACATAACCTCACCTTTGAATCTAAAATCGGAGATACTCGGTGTTGCCACAGTGATGAAAAAAAATTGTTTTATTTAATTAAATTTCAGGATTACGTTGACAGACTGTACAGGAAAATCATTTTAAAGAACGCACGTCTGAATGTATTAGTGCATTCCGATAGTATCGCGAGCAAACATCAAACTGGTGCGAACTAGTTTGGAACCACTACTGAGTGCGTAGCGACGTTTGTCAAAATCTTTGCATGTTGTCATTGTAATTTGATTAAGTCGAAGTAGATAAGTTTCTCTTGGTAAAATATGATTGTGATTTTTATAATGGAGTCAAAAAACCAGAGAAACAAAGAAAGTTTTACGTAATCTTTAAAATATATTGGTACAGTTTCTACACCAGCACAGCTAGTTGCCAAATTAACCGACATTCCTATAGGATCTGTTCGGAGAATAGTCTCAGAAAGTTAAAGGTTTCCGGAAGTGCATAAAAATACAGTTAAAAAAAAATAAAGTTAGTCTAACTAAGGTGGGCAGAGTGGACGGACCACCAAACAACTCTGTCTTGGCACACACTTCCTGCTTCACTCACATTCATACATTCTCTGACTTATGTTATTCTGACTTCTGACGTGGCCCGACTCAAGTATTTTATTCACTTGATCTTGCCATGTCTTCCTCGGGCGTCCCCGGCTTTTTCATTCATTCACATTCGTGTCATATGTTCTCTTATCTGCGTTCATTCGCTCTACATGCCCAAATAATCTAAGCATCCCTTTCAATCTTACTCATTATGCTTACTTCAGTCTTCTTCTTCACACGGTCATATATGGTTTTACTACACATTCGCCTCAGAGATCACACTAAATTTCTACCTACAGCATTCAGTCTATTTTCATCCTTCCTCTGCCAGTTCCATACCTCACTGACACTGGCAGAGGTTTGGTATCAGCACTCCATTGTTAACTGCTAGCTTCACTTCTTTAGATAATTTTTTGTTAGTAGCAACTGCGTTCAGTCCTCTGTTAATGAAGTTTCCTGCATTCACCCTTCTTTCAATATCCCTATCAGTCTTTCCATCTCTCGTAAACATACTTCCTGAATATACAAACTCGTCGACCTGCCTCAAGTATTCATCATTCACAACTATATTGCACACTGTTTTCGTACTCTCTCTTTCAAACACCATGACTTATTAATTATTTCATGATTATAATATTTTCCTGAAAAACATGATTTTTATGAAAACCGATTACTTTTTTTTTTACATTAACATTTCATAGGAGGGAGGAAACACAGAGACCTGAAAATCGTTCCACAGCCGGGCTGTTAAACTCAAGAACGAGTCGTAGAAATGACCGGTTCCCATGTGACAAATGTCAACTGTGTACAAATGTTGAGCGCGCGTTTGGCCCAATTCCCGACTATGCACCGGTGCCGAAGGGATCGATGACGCCAGTTCCTCAGAGCATCTTCAATTCAAATACCGGTAGAACAAGAACAGCATTCCCACCTAGCACCTGTGCTCTAAAAATTGCAATCTGTTTGTTAAGGTAGGGGAATCTATTAAACACACTTCCCGTTTCTACGCAGATTCAATGTACGTGATTAAGAATTTTCAAATTATATTTCCTGTCATCTAAGCACATCCATAAAAAATAAAATAAACTTTTTTTCAAAGGTAAAAAGTCATGCATTTGAGGGAAGAAGTTCATAGTATATAAATCAAATATTATAAAAACACTACAAGAATTAAAATGCATAAACTTGTAATAACTTTCAACAAACAGGCATTGAATTGGAAATACCGTTGAAAACAAATAAGGTAACTACAACAAAATTACTGGTTTATAGGACCATTATGACCAAGCGTTGGTAAAAACCATCTTTTGTGATATCATAAGAGTCCCAACTGCACGAAACCAGTGGGAGTGCATTCTAAATTTGGGGAATATTGTGAGGCTGAAGAATGTGGGTAGGGGATGGAGATGCAGATAAGGAAGGTTGGAAAATATCTGAAAATTCAGATCAGGTCACCAAATATGGGTGACAACATCTCTAAACCAAGTAAATACGTAATTAATTATTATTTACACACCTACGAGTAGATATTTTTTTTTCCAGGGTAAACACAATTCTTTTCATGTATCATTTTGTAGAAATTTTTTTTTTTTTCAATATCAAATTTTTAATGTAAAAAAAAATTGAAAATTCCGATTTTTGATTCCCCGGTCTTTTTCCAATTTTGCCGTGAAGAAGTTAGAATTTGAACTAACATTAAAGTTACAGTACAAAAATACAGTGTAATAATACTTTCAGAAAGCAAAACGTGTAACAATAATTACCTGGCAGAACTTTTTTTATAAATAAACCTTTTTTTAAATTGAATAATAACAGTTATTAATAAATTTTAAAACTTTAAATAAAAAGGGAGTTCTAAAAAATAACCTCAAACACAGCAAAAAAAATTAACAAATATTCTTGTCTAAAAATATCAACAATTTTTTTTTATTTTATGAAAATCGATAAAAAATTTATCCTATTTACAAAACTCCTGAGTTAAACAATCTTTTTTGATCCTTCCATTCCTCCCAGAAGTCAATCTACTTGGTCAATATAATATTACATACTAACACATTTTTTCTTCTTTTTGCAGAAACTGCAGCTAAAAATGGGTCTCCGGATTGGCGGCATCATTGCCGCATCAAGTTTGCTGTTCAGCATGGCCGCTAGTGTCATCATAACTCCCAAAGGAGATTTCATCACCAACTGCTTCACCGATGAAGATGACGGCAACTGCGAATACAGCAGAGTCAAGATCTGTGGAGACTTCTACGCTTGCGACATGGCCATACACTTCCAATCTCCGATTAAGAGAATTGGTTACATAGACGAAAAAATCTTGATAGCAGAAGGAACGAATACTTACGAAATCGACACAGAGACACATCAAGCTAAACATATCAAAAAGATAATCCCGCCGATAAACGAATTCGTCGACAAACACGGTAATAAATATTACTCAGGGGGCGGCACAACTTACGTTGGACTCAACGAAACAGGAAAGGAAATAGAAATCATTACAACGGGAGAGTACAGTTCCAACCAGCTGGCTCTAGACTATGCCGCTAATAGACTGTTTATTCTGACATTTATGAAGAACGATAAGAAAGATGCAAGACTTGGATATCTCTTCGCTCTGACTCTAGACCAAATGAAGATCGAAGAAGATAAAATCCATGCGGAAAAGGTTGAAGGAGACGATAGCATTACAGCCATGGCCGTTCAAGGTGACTTCGAGAAGTTGTTACTTGGAACAAGCACAGAAAAGGGATCCAAACTCATCAGATTAAACCGGCTTCAAGTTGATCCTTGTTCTTCAACAGAAATCCATCAAACGGCTATCAGAGAAGTCGTGAACGAAGCCAGCTTCAAACTACTTAAGATTTTTGAAGATTCCGACAACTTTGCAAAGAAGACCTGCTTGACTCAACAGAGTTTCGTCAGAGAATCGACCAAGTCTTCTTCAACAGTGATTGTATCGACTTTGAAGGAAGAACTTAACATTACGATAAGCAAACTAGCTTTATGCACCGATCGAGTGTTATCTTTGAAAACGAACAAAAGCGGATCAGCTATCGAATATGAAAATAAACACGACGGTTTCTACAATGAACGCAAGTCTTGCAGCGATGGGTTTTTCAAAAACTCTCACCAACATGATGATGATGAACACGACAATCATGATGAACACCACGATCATCATGATCAAGACACCTATCATCATGGGAAGATTGAGAAGACCTGTTTGCCAAATTCAGAGATTGAGTGCATGAAGAACAGAATTAAAGAGTTGGAGAAGTATGAGAGGAATCTGAGAAAAGAACTGGAGAGGTATACTAAAGGAATTGACGCCATATTGAAGGATCCTTTACTAAAGAACTAATTTTAGAAATTATTGATACAATAGGCTTGTCAAAAAAACATTTGTCCTTTTTGTAATAAATCGAAACTTTCCAGTCCAGTCTTGTTTCTTCATTGTTTCCACACTTTTCTATTTATTTACTTTCCGACCGGTCAGTAGCTGAGTTGGCATCGCATCTGGGTCTCACCCAGGCGTCGTGAGTTCAATTCCTCGGGTGGCTAAGTCCTCCATCACGCCACAAGTAACATCTTCCGCTTACTGTGATGGTAGTAGGAGATTTTCAAATATCAGGTTATTCGTAACCCGTGAATGTTTGTCTTTCTTTGAAAAATAAATATAATAAATAAATTCATTTATCAAAAGGTTTTTTTTACTATAGGAAAAAATGTGTGCTAACTGGGGAACCCTGTGCTAAGGTCACATTGTACATGATTTTATATATTTTAGCTACCTGCTGAACTGACCACTAAGATTTACTATTTCGATAGCCGTCAAACACCTGAAACACGGCGACACTAGTGACATCTACAATTCCTATATTACAGTTGCCAGTTTCCGCTAATAGGATTTACTCCTTCACTCCTGCTTGCTCTGTGTATTCTACTTCAGTTCATTTGTACCTGTGTGTATTATTTTTCATTGACCTTTTATAACTCAATTATACTTAAATGGAAATTTACTCATGTAAAATTGGTGAGTTGATTTATTAACCCTAAAATTTAAATTTTATTTATTTTTATTAATTATTTAAATTTATTAATTATTATTATACAAACACAAAACAATTTATTTATTTGTAAGAAACAAACAGCTTAATACAAATATATATACAAAAGAAGTTTAACAAAATATAAGCAAAGTTTCTTGTGCTAACAGTGGTTAAACACATTTGTTTTATTTATGAAGGTAACAACAAAAAGAAAAAAACAAAATACGAAAGAAGGGGGGAGAGGAAGAGGAAGATAGGATCAGGACAGGAGATGCTCTCGATACATTTTATACTGTGTATCAATTTGTTGTTGTACGTATTACTTCGGTTTGATACTTTGAAAGGGTATTGTGAAAAATGTCAATATTGTGAAATTGTGTGTTATATTGCGCACAAATACGGGGAATTGGAGAATTCATCCTAAGATTAGTCGAATGAAAAAAATAGGATTTTGTTTGTTGGGTTAGTCTTGACGGCATGTGAAATTTTATAAAGTTAATGAGCTCTGGCGAGTCCAGACATAATTCATAATTTTAAACAGCAAGATTTGATCAAATATTAAGTGTCGCGTTTGAAGCGTGATGAAGTTATGGAATTTTAAGGATTTGGTATTATTTACAAAGTGTAAATTAAATTTATAATTTATATGCTTAAAGAATTTACGTTGAATGCTTTCGATTCTTTCAATATGGGCTTGATATAAAGTTGTCCATATTTCTAAGTGAGGGCGGATATACGCAGTGTAAAGGGAGTATGATCTTTACGTTGCGAAAAGGTTTTGAAATACCAATTATAAATCCCAGCATTTTATTGGCTTTATTGATAACCTCATTAGTTTGTTTGATAAAATTTTGTTTCACATCCAGTATTGCCCCAAGGTCTCGAATAGATTCTATTTCAATGTAATGTGTAAATAAAATAAATTTTCTTTTTGTTACGTGTGAATGATAATTTGTTACATTTTGAAATATTAATAATTAATTTATTCAATTTACAGTACACAAAAAGACGATTGAGGTCGTTTTGAAATTTGATGCAGTCATTAATTGATTTGACAACTGAATATATTTTTTGATCATCTGGGTATACTAGGTAATTAGCATGTAAAAAACATTTGTGGATATCATAAATATAAACATTAAATAATAGTGGCCCTAGGTGAGAACCTTGAGGTACACCGGAGGGCACGATAAAAAAGCTAGACTCGGTTCCCTCAACTGATACACATTGAAGTCTACTCTGGAAATATGAAGTGAGCCACCAGAGTAAGTCACCGTGGATGCCTAATTGATGCAATTTTTTAATGAGAATGGAATGGTTTACATTATCGAAGGCCCACATATTACATCCTAAAATATAAATTAACTCGAAATATTTTGTGCAAGTAAAGAGAAATAAATGTTATAATATTGATTTGTAAACTTTAACCCCTAGAAAAATGTGTTTTTTGTTTTGCCAGTATTTCAATGGGAGGTACTCCAAATAACTACCAATAGGCACCAATACATACTGAAGCCAAACACGCTTGCCTTGTGCTCAATGGCTAAGCTGTAGAATGATTTGCCGGCAACTGTGTTTTCCCCCTCCTACAACACGATTCTCTTCAAGATCCAGGTAAATTCCTTAAAAATACCCTCCACATAGCATCCCTAAAGGTGACACAAGCACTGTATGATGCCTCCGATGCATAACCTGCAGCCCGTGGCTACATCCGTTGGGACCTTTATTTTAACCCACTTTCCTAAAAAATAATTCAAACAAGTTTCGGTCAAACCGGTGAAAATTCATTATAATTTTCGTAAGAATTAAATAAACGGGCCGAGTGGCATGCAAGATCATTATTTTCACCTTACAGCTTGACTATTTTAAATTTGCAGTTGGCTAAAGATGGTTGATTCATATCCCGTACTGGAACTGGATGAAAGAAACTTTTTGTCAGTTCTTTGTTTCAATAGTGCGCCCTCTGATTTTTTTTTCGTAATGTTACACAATGCAGATATGGGTGTTAGTGAAACTTCATGGATCACATATGCGACATCAGCATACGGGGATAGCCGCCGATGGATCACATATGCAACAGCGGCGTATATAAGGTTAAGTTTATAATAAATACATTTAAAGAAATGGAATCTGTATAAAAATGTTTACTTTAGTTCACAAATATATAAATAATAATTTTCTAAAACCGATTAACATCACAACAAAGCTATCACAAAATTACACTTAATATAAAATATCTATACTGCCGTGGTAAGTAAAAACCAGAGATGTACTTTATTTAAAATAAATCCATTTCTATATGATAATGACATTTCTAATGGAAAATACCAATTTTGCATTTTCCATTTTAACCGCCCTATGCCTATGAACGTACGTGACATGCAAACTTTGATTGTACTATTCTGCGCATATGCGCTTGAAAAAAAAACTACAATCTCATAACTACAAACCGTAATGTCCACGCGCGCATCCCAACTACACAGGACATCAAGTCTAAACAGTAAGTTGTTCAAGGACAGGCGAAGCGTGCGGTGGCGTGTTTGACAACATATATCAGGTATGAGTATGACTAACATTGTATTCATAATCTAGACCAAGAAAAAAAGTGATTATTTTTTGCCTATTTTTCAGAAAATTACCTGAAGGTATAGCCTTTTGCAACATTCTTCCTATTATCTCAACTCATAGGCCCTGTATATCAGTCAGTCCGGTCGTCCTTTCCTAAAGTCAAGCCTACCAACTTTAGGAAAGGGCGACCGGATGGTTGAACCTTTCGACACCATGGCTTTTTTAGTATTGGGCCGCCGGCGCGTGTGGAAGCCACTTTATTCTCGCTATGAGAGATATTTACATCTGTCAAGTTGCTCCCTGGTAGGAGCCCTGGCAAAATAAGTGATACCATTACAAAAAATACTGATATACGGGGCCATAGACGCTATAATATTAAATTTTCGATAGTAGTTTCAATTTCTTAAAAGAAAGGCCCGAAGAAAAATCATAAAAAATGACAATATTTATTTAATAATAAATACATAATACTATATTCCACTTATATTCTTTTTTTTACATTATACATATCATTATCTATGATTTGTTTTGAGAATTGAAATAAGTTCGGTCTTAGGAAAGTTATTCCACAAGTTGTTCAACTTTGATTTCCATTATTAAATAACACAATTGTTTAAAAATTCAATAATTATTTTAATAGAAGGGTTTGTTTTTACTCTTTCATTGTATGACCTGAAACACCATTTTGTATTTTCAATGCATTTTGAAAATAGGTATTTTGCATTTGAAATACTTTTCTAAAAACCATTTTGCATTTCAAATGGTTTTGGGTACCCATTTTGTACATCTCTGGTAAAAACACAGTAATTATCGTGGGAGTCAGTCTCAAGAATGAAGGGTCGTGTTTTGTTAAACCATATTTACAATTGGCCTAATGTACTGATTTTTTTACTAAAAAAGCTTGTCGACACTTATTCTATATTATTATTACAATAAAGTTTGTAAAAATCATAATAACTATTGAAAATACGCATATTTCTGTTTTTACTTACCAATGGTAAAGGTTTATCATGTAGTTGTGGTAAGTAAAAAAGCAGTAAAGTGAAACTCCCTTAAGAAGTTTTCTAAGGGACCGGAAAAAAAACTTCTTATGTGGGAAAACCTTATATGTGGGATAAATTGGGACGTTTTTCAAATTCAGTATTTAACGGACCGAAAAAACTGAACGTCTTAAACATGAAAACTTCTCAAGTGGGAACTTCTTAAGAGAGTTTCACTATATAATATTTTACTGCATTTATAAGTTTTACAAGATGTTTACGTCCTTGCATTTTGTATATAAAACAGGTTTTAGAACAATGGAAACATGAAAAATACAACGAAAAAACTCCACTCAGTAAACTCAGTAAAATCTATCTTTAATAACGTTGCCATAGAGTGAAAGACAATGTGGCGGGAGAATATATTTGAAGATGGTAGATAAAAACAAAGCACGTTCATAAATGTAGATATAAACGCAGTAATTTCGATGTAGGAACTGTATTTTTACTTACAGAAATAATGCATTATTACTTACCAACAGCGATGAAATTGCGGTAACATCAAAAACAATATCATCTTTTTTTTAATGTGAAAAATGAACAATATTAAATAATTTCTTATGTAATATATAAGAAATTCAATGCTTAATAACTTCCCATATTCAACAGATTTTTGGTAATTTTGGTAATTACTGTGTTTTTACATGTGCCACGGCAGTATAAGCCTAGTATGGTAAAATTTTTGTTATTGCTTAAGTTTAGGCAAGCAGATAAAATAGGACTCTACGTAACATCATTTCTTCTTATTCTTCATCAACCTTCTGGGGTCTGTCTTTAAACACAGGCCTTCCTCAAATTTTGCACAAATCACCGTTCCTTCGTGAACCAAAGATCTGGGAAAGTACAATACAATTTTTCTGTAGATTGACACATTTATATGCAAAATCTGGATCTTAACCGTAGGGAGACAGCACGAGACCGGGAGAAATGCAGACGTCTTCTAAAGACAGCAAGGACTCTATGATGTTTATGTATACCTGGCTTCGATATATGTCTTCTGCATAATTTAACTTGTATATAGATCATTAAAACATCCACTATCACTGACGTCAGAATAAATAGACTTGTCCTAATGTACCAAATTTAAAAATGTTATTAAGTTCTGCAAGCATTTTTAGTTTTTTATTCGTGTAACAGCTGTCACACTAATAAAAAACTAAAAATACTTGCAGAACTTAATAATAACATTATTAAATTTGATTTGCATTAAATTTTTTAAAAAATTAAATGGAGTTCTACAAATTAAACACAAAAACAATTCATTTTTAACTAATGTACCACTTCGACGGCTGGTGATACCCATTTTTGCACCAGACTAGTACACAGCTATCTATGTTTGTTTTGTGAGATTTCGACTATGGTACGCAAATAATAAAACATTTATAAAAGAGTCAAACTAAATATTCGGCTTTTGTTTTCGAACCTTTTTACTAATTTGCTGTTTTACTTAAATTGGCAGCATGCTGAGCTAGCCCCTCTAACTAACTAACTAACTAACCATCACGCCATTTCCCCGCAGGGGTACGCAGAGAGGACGGACCGCCAAAAAACTCGATCTTGGCATACACTTCTTGCTTCATTCACATTCATACAACGCCTCATACATTCTCTTCTGTTATTCCGACTTCTGACATGGCCCGACTCGAGTATTTGATTCACTTGATCGTGCCATGTCTTCCTCGGGCGTCCCCGGCCTCTTCTTGCTAGCCCCTCACCTCCCTTATTTTGGTTTCTTCCCCTTGCGTGTTCGGGCATCTCTATCTATTATTTGCTCTATGTTCACTATGTACATACTTAGATATTATATTCATAAAAATGATCTTTCTTATTACGATATTCAATCAATATTTGAATCAGGTTTCAATTCGTGATTCGCTAAGATGTGCCGTCTCAGATCTGAGTTCCGATAATAGCCCCTGGAGCAAAACTGGCAAACGAACGAAGCGATCTTCGTATGAAACCTCGACACGTGATAATTCAGCATGCTCTTTTTAGAAAAGGCAGAATTACAACTGTTGAACGTACAGGCAAAGTTCATGCACTGATCCTGGTGCTTTTTGACATGTCGTAGAAGATGCTTTTTTTGGAAGAATCGCTTGTGGCAAAAATCGCAACCAAATGGTTGTTCGTCTGTATGTCTTTTCATGTGCTTTTCCAAATTTGAAAATGGTTTTTTACACACCTCGCACTGTACAACGATATTACCAGTCGATCGCCTAGTATACGTACGACCAATGTATTTCAATTCTAATTTTTGTTGCTTCGAATGCCGAGTTTTAATGTGTTGATTTAAATAGTACGTCAGGGCAAATGCAGCACCACAAATGTGGCAGATTTTGTTCTTCGTAGAATGCATGGCGACGATGTGTCTTCGAAGATTTTCTTTCGTTTTAACTGCAGCGTCGCACATTTTGCATTTGAATCGCTTTTCATCGACGTGTGATAGCAAGTGTACTCTGAAATTCGTGCGAGACGAAAAGGGCTTTCCACACATGTGACAGAAGTATGGTTTTTCCAGGGTATGGCGTGCTCTAATATGATCTTTTAGCGATGAGGTTTGAGGAAATCTTCGAGGACAATACGAACATGCGTAAGGTTTCTCGTTTGTGTGCGTTCGAAGATGAATTACAAGTGTTCCTTTTCTTTTGAAGGATTTTCCGCAATAATCACACATGACACCACCTTCAACTTCTCTTTTATACTTCAACGTCTTGTCCTTTCTCCTTTCTTTAACTTTCTTTTCTTTCTTCAGTGATGCCAGCATGTTCGTCCATTCTTTAGGATGTGATTTCTTCATATGCGAATTGAGCGTACCAGATTGCGTGAATTTCTTTTTACAGCACGCGCACTGGTAAGGCTGTTCACCTGTGTGTTTACGTATGTGCACAACGGACGCAGATTTATTTTGAACTACAACGCCGCAAACCAAACATTTCAACATGTCCTTTTTTAAACCGTGTTCTTTAGACGTAAGAACGGTAAATTTCACCTTACTGACTTTTTTTAGTCTAACTTTTTTGACGTGCAATCTATCAGTTTTACTTATAATACACTTTAATCTAGAGATTTCTTTCAAACGTGAAAGTTTTGCAATGCGTTGCTCATTCAATTGTGTTTTTTGCAGTCTTCGATTAGCGATCCTGTCTTCGAACGTTGAAACTAACTTTGAAGAATTAAAGATGTCCGTTTTAGATGAATCTTCTTCTTCTCCGTTTGAGCAAAATATTCTGTAGGATTCACAAGGAATTAGATTATTTAGGGATAAATCGCCTTCGTGAAAATCTACACCTTCTTGTTTAATATCATCAAGCACCTTACTTTGTAGCTCATCTTTGATAGAAGTAAAAACTCCCGCGCTTATAAAACTTAGTGGTAGATCATCATCTTCATCTTTAATCGAATTTGAGTCGTTTTTATCGCAGGAATCAACAAAATTATGAAAACATTTTAAGCTCTCATAAGATATCTTCACTTTAGTAATAAATTTGATCACAACTGTTAATTCCGAGATGCAGGAATCACAAATTAAAGAGGACAGGTTATCATTTTGGGACAGCTCAAATCCTGTGAAATCTTTTATCAAAACATAGTAACTGGTTGAATTTTCATCATTGTATAGTGAGGTCTTAGTATTTCCATCTAATAAACATACACGACATTTAAAAATGTCGTTTTCAATCATTTTAAAACAATGATTTCAACACTACCGCTGTAAACAATATAGTGACAGCAACTTTGACAGCTCGCTGGAAAAAAAAACAATAGTTCCATGGACA
>JAHDVE020007310.1:0-11519 GCA_022606495.2 Halesus radiatus | reverse complement strand
TATCTGATCAATTATATATATATTTATATTACGCAATCAATATCTATATATATATATAAATAATAATTTCTAAAAATAACTACAAACACAACATTTTACTAACAAGACTCAATGCTGTCATATATTATTATGGCTTCAGCCATTCTGATTATAGCTCTATTTATCTACAACAACAGAAAAACAGACACCGTCGTCCTGCCCCCAACCGAAATTATACCTCCACAAATGGCACGTAAGCAATCGATTCATTTTGGATGCCTCAACATTTTCTACGGCTCTCAAACAGGCACCGCCGCGAAAATGGCAGATGGATTCGCAAGCGAAGGTAAGGAAGAAGGTTTCGACTCATCAGTAATCGATCTCAAAGACGCAAAACAGGAACATTTTACGGGATAAGGTCTCTGCGTATTCTTCATGTCCAATACTGGGGAAGGCGAAGCACCAGACAACACGGTGTAGTTCTTTAAAATTCTAAAGAAAAAATCTGATACCTAAATCAACTTCGAGCAAGTTCGGTATGCTGTCTTCGGCTTAGGAAATACGCAATATCAATTCTACAACAAAGTAGGTAAAGATATTGATGAACTTCTTGAAAAACGTGGAGCCCATAGAGTACATCCTATCGGACTGGGAGACAACAATTCGTCGCTCGAGGATGATTACAACGATTGGAAAACAGCAGTGTGGCCTGTCCTCAAAAACCAAAGCCATCAAAAGACCACGATGCTGGAGATGCCCGTCAAGACTTCGACTGAAAATAAAAAAGTTGACAACCTTGCTTCATGGAGATTTATAAAATGTGGGGAAAATATCATTACCGAGTATTCACAGTAATAGAAATTAGACGGTCGATATGAGCTGGAGTTTCTCACAAAAAACTACGTTCTCAATAGCCAACCAGCCAACCTTCGGAACATTCGTCAAGTCCGCCAAAACACCAACGATGGTTCGACATTGCATGTAGAGGTGGAACCCCTCATAAAAACAGCATATAAGACTGCAGGAAACCTATCCATTTATCCTGAGAATGACCCAACACTTATTGAAGCTGTCGCTAGGCACTTCAAGTTGGATATGACGAGCATCTTTGATATCGAGCACGAAGCCCCAGGCCAAAAATTAAAATTAAATTTTGTGACGCCAATCAATATGTCAACACTACTTAGATACTATATTGACTTACAGCATCCGGTTACCAAATCCCTCCTGAAACACCTCGCCAAGCTAGAATCAAGAGATCAGAACTATTTTAAGGAGAATAGCTCACCCAAGACAACAAAATAATACATACGTCTCACCTCCACATTTACTTACCTCTTTCAGCTCATCCAAGAATATAAAATACAAATGACGTTCTAAACCTTTGTTCACTTGTCCGACCCAGTCGCTCCCAGAGTATTCACCATTGCTTCCTCGAGCAAGGCTCTTAAACACATCGAAATTGTTGATAGCATTGAAGATAATGGACTTTGCTCCAAATTCTTCAATAATAACCCCAAGTCGGCTAGGATTTAAATTAAGGAGAGCTCTTTCGCAGACATCACATAGTTTGAGAAAGTTATATTTGTGGGTGCAGGAACAGGTTTTGCCCCATTCAGAGGATATTTACAAGAAAAAGCATTCCTCCAAAAATAAACTCCAGAGATGAAACTGCCGCTGATTTCCTTATTTTTCGGATGCAAGCACGAGGAGCGTGATTTCCTTTACAAAGAAGAAATCAAGCAGTGGATCGAGACGAAGACCGTGGACAAATTCTACCCCGCATTTTCCAGGGATACTGACAAAAAGATTTACGTCCAGAATATCCTTGCCGAGAATCCAGAAGAGGTAAGGCAGACGCTATCTGAAGAGGTGAGAGGAGTAATTTACATCTGCGGATCGACTCAAATGGGAAGTTCAATTATGGAGACAATAGTGAATATCTTGGTTTTTGAGGGGAGAAGCAAGTAGGAAGCAATCAAGCGAGTCGAAGAGTTGTAAAAGATGCATCGTATTGTAAAATAGCTTTGGTGATTAGCGATGGATGATGAATGATTTTGAATATATTTTAGTGGTGAAACTAGAGAGAGGAGATATTATGCGTTTGAATAATTTGTGTTTCAGTCAAAAACATTTAAAAAAACAATATAACTATAGAAATATAGAAATATAGAAATAATATAAATATAAATACATTTATAGTTTCACAAAATTGAATAAATTTTACACTTTTCAACAATCAAATTATTTCTTATTTTTAAATAATATAATATATAAGTACTTAAAAAAAATGAGTTACGAACTTTAATCGTCATCAATATCTCCCCATTTTTTAAATTATTGTAAATAGTTGATATGTTTTTTTAATTTTGTTATGTAATATCCATATTAATTTGTTATTATTTAAATAATAAAAAACTATAAACTACGATGCATTAATCCTACAATTTCGATAATTTTACCGACCAGCTTTTGAACGATGAGAAGTTCCATTAATATGTTAACAAGCTAATTTGTGAAGTAAAACTTTATGCAAAGAACAATCCAAACGTTATCAAATTATCAAAAAAATATATATATTCGCTTTTTAGTTTACGATTAGAATATGAGCAAACATCCATCTCAAATTAAATCTTTTAAGACTTCCCATATCGTTGAAGAAATCAGTGATACCTTGGATGACCTCGTGGCATTCACAATCAAAACTACTCTAGATGCGGAACTTACCCCGATCGAACAGTCTATTTTGGAGCTGAGGGAAGAGTTCGAACAGATGGCGGACCAACTAGAAGAAAGAATGACTTCCAAATAAAAATAAAAATGTCTGGCCAAGTTCTAGATTGATGAGCTGAAGAGAAGATTCGAAAGTCATTTGAAATCTGATGCTGAAGCAAGGGTGACGAAGAAGTGCATCATCGAACAAAATGAAGAAGATCTGAACAGTTTGAGGGAGTAGATAAATAACCTTCAGACAGCTTTATCGCATGTTCAGGAGAAAACCAGGGACCTTTAATTTAAGAATTGTTTGGAAGCGCTACAGTACGATAAGTTGTTATTTTCAGCTTTGGGAAATAAGATCTCGACTTAAACAGAAAACATGACCATAAACAGATCAAGAGAAACGAGAAATAATCAGTCCGTAAAATAAAAATATCAGGAAGAGATGAATGTCCTGCCTGAAATGCTGGAAGAGAGACTCTCGTCTGTGAATTGTACTTTAAAATAGCATCAATGCTTCATTTAGAGCTACCAGGAACAGTTTGCAGAGCTGAACGGCAGTATCAAAAAGCATGTTTTGGGTAAAATACATTTTTAGGAAAAACTTATTTTGGTTTAAATATTTTTTGTTTTTGTTTATTCTATTCACTTTTATCGTAGATTCCCTGGAAAATGTTTGGAAAGTTATCACTGAAATTAGGCTGAACTACCAGGAGATTAAGAACGAATTCTATGAAGAATAATATGTTGAAAACAATCACTTCTTTGTGCAAAGAGAGTCGAACAAGTAACTTAAGAACGGATTCAAGGTCTAATCGTTCAGCTGACAACTCTCATTTTTCCCAAATTCTCTCACATAATGCATTTAACCCCATATGTGTTCCTATTTTGTTTGCATACAAAAACAAAACTAATTTAATACAATAGTAGATATTGATCTAAAACAAATAATATTTCGTAAAAATGTTAAATGTGTTATATATATATATCTTTTTTTAATATATTGTTGATTTTAGAAAAAATGTATAATATATATATTACTTAAAAATAATATAAATATATTTTTTAATAAAAACCATCTGCAAAACCATCAAATGGCCCCAAAGGATAAGAAAGTCACCAAGAGAGTCGTCACTCACAAGTCCAGACTCGCCCACAAGCTCGCTAAGTACGTCAGAGCCAATGCAGTTCACCACAAGACAGGCGAAAACCTTCCTTCCATCACCCATCTCGCTTTCGGAGGATCCAGACCTAGAAGAACCAACACCCAGAAGACATGGTATCCCGCTGATGACGAAAAAAAACATTTCGCCAGAAAGAGAGTCGTGCCCAGAGCCGCCAAACTATCTCCTAAATTTGTGCCCGGCAGAGTGTTGATCCTCTTGGCAGGAAAATATAGAGGCAAGCGTGTTGTCTTCCTCAGACAGCTCCCATCCGGCTTCCTCCTCGTCACCGGTCCCCACAAGATCAACGGAGTACCTCTGCGCAGAGTCAATGCCGCTTACGTGCTGACCACTTCGACTGTTGTACCTGTAGACGGTGTTGATGCTACCAAGGTCAATGATGCTTACTTCCAAAGAGTGGTTGCCAAAGGAAAGAGAACTGAGGGAACATTCAAGGCTGGCAAAAGAGAGGTATTAAAAAAAATATTTAAAAAAATATGACGGTATCGTTATTAATATTTTTTGATTATAGCTGACCGAAGAACAAAAAAAGACTGAAGCTCAAAGAAGCACGAATAATAAGGAGACCCAGAAATCTATCGACAGGGCTCTCTTAGCTAACATTAAGAAGACTGATCTGTTGGGCAAATACTTATCCAGCAGATTCAGCCTGTACAACAACACCAGACCACATGAACTAGTTTTTTGAGATGACAATGTTTGATGAACATATGGTCGACAACAACATACCAAATATTATTTAAATTTTTATTAAAATATTTATTAATATCTAAGCTATTAAAATGTATAAATAAAATAACAACAATATTTTTCGAGAAATTTACGATTTTCTTCAATAAAGGAATCAAAACATTACTAAATTAAAAAAATAAACATAGGATTTATTAATTTTAGCAGCTCATCAAAAAATAAATGGCTGCAAACTGGCACACAGGAAATTAAAATAAATATTATATCTATTATTTATATTATAAAAATGGACGGCTTGGCTGATTCAAAATTACCAGCCTTAGAAAAAAGGTTCCTCGGACTCGCTCACACCTTGTAAAATAAGCGCAAATACCGACGATAAGTCACTCTCCAACATCAACTATTGGCGAACAGAGTTAGTCTTCTGGCCAAAGAGTCAGAAAGAACAGATCAGGGCATTAGAACCAAAAAATAATAACTAAAGAAACTTATTGAAATGAAACGCAGGCAAGAAAGCGAGCGCAGATAGGTAACAAAATCTACATTATAGTATCTATTAAAAATAATACAGTACATATAATATATACATATTGATATGATATGATATAAAAATATTGCCAAATATAAAATCCCATGGAATATAGAAAGAAAAACTTAATGAACAGAGAGATAAAGAGCTGTACAGATTGCGGTACCAGAGTTTGACCCACCGCACAACTCACCGCATGAACATGGATCGCTCACGGAAAGTGCTACTCGACGAGAACAGGTCGAAGTTCATAAATTAAAAAGAATAAGTGCTAAAAAGGGTAGCCTCCAAGAGATAGTTCTAGAATAATGACCTCTATCAAAAACAGACAATAAAGTATGTGGTGGATCTCTCGAAACAACAAGGCCGAGAAAGGGTCGAGTAGTTTCGGAGGTCTCGAAGCCGCGAACGCGCAGTAGAATATCATAGCCGAATTAATAAAGAATAAGATAAGTCGATAACTAAACTGAAAGGAATGGATAGTTTGGAGTCATGTGAATCACATATGATCGTCCAGATCCAGAAAAGCCAAGTGGTTTAAGACAAACTCCGCCAAGCAATCGAAAATGTCGGTTCTATGCCTCTCGAAGAACTCGAAAAATGTGTATTGCAATAAAGCCCGAGCCGTAAATCGAGGCTCGGTTCCGGTTTATCGAGAATCAGTCTGCGCAGCAGTCGAAGCAGACTTGATAATAAATATCAAGTGTACATAAATTCAAGTCTGACAAAGGGAAATAGCGTAAAAGCATTGGTGAGTTAGGATTCTACTATTTAAGCCCTGGAATCTGTTCCGACAACTCCGACAGTAAAAAAACGACGACGTAATAAAAAAAATAAGTTATGATATTTTTTATTTTATATTTTTAAATGGATATAGCTATACATTTAATAAATACATTCGATTTCAAAAATAATAATAAGGTAAACATGACAATAAATGTTAGTCAACTATATTTAGTATATAATATTTTTTCAATGAGTAATTCTTAGAATAAATACAAAAGTGTAAAAAATATTAGGAGAAGACAATTTTTCACTAAATTCATTTCGCGATATTTCTCTCCACTAGTCCTGCCAAAAAATTCATAATTTCTTCCTTGTTGTCCTCCATCATGCGTTTAACATCTTAATTTAAATACGAATGCTTTTTTGACTGACTATCACTCTTATTATTCAAATAGCTTGTCTTTCCATTTCGTCTTATAGGCGATACTTCGTGGGGACTATATTGACGAATCGGAGAAGGAGTTTTGATGTTCTTCGAAGGGTATTTTATTTGCTGAGCCAATGGTTTGATAGTTTTAAGGAGTTCCTGCTGGAAATACTTGGAGTAGTTTGGTGATTGTTGCTAGAGATTTATTGACACGAGGTGTGGATGCTTCACAGGAGAGTATCGATAGATGTTGGGGTTTTTAGTGTCTGGGTCTGTCTGCAAGGGGTACATATAAGGGAAGTTAATTAGCTAGTGGGAACGACGCCGACTTTAAAGTTCCTGCTCAAGCATCTCAGCACGATGTAAGGCCTCGTATTATCTTTAGATGAGATGGAGTCTCCGGAGATCGGGTGGTGGAATGGAAGGAGAGATGTTCGCCTCTGGGGTTAGTATTGTGTAGGGTCGGAATTAGGGTACTCCCAAAAATGTATTTATGCGTGGACTGCTTTAGTTTTTGGGTGATTTTCTCGCTTTGCCCGTAGTTCTTCTCATGCTTTCATTTACAGCTTCTTCGGTTTTGATATGCTTTGCGATCTGCTGCTGCTCCAACTTATAGGATTTGTGTTTCAATACTTCGTTCGCTCTTTAGTAAATGGGTTTATTATTCATTTGGCTGTTCAGAAAATTGGAGTGCGACTGATTAATTTTAGGCCGAGGAGATTTGCTTGGATACCGGTCGATCGTTTCTTCCCACGAAGGCCCACAATAATGATGTCTATTATAGGACTTTGGTGACAGTGGTTGGGCGAGTCTATCAGTGTGGATTTGTGTTGCATTGTTTATGTTATCGTGGAATTATACTTTCCTCGAAATAGTAGTCGGAGGCGGTTTTGATATTCTCAGGGGACTTTTCGTTCTCATTTTACCTTTTTCTGAAAAAAGCTCAATTGGTTTAAAAAATCCAAAATATTTTAATGTTAAAATATAATATTGATAAAAATTATTGATTAAACTGTGTTTTTTAAAAAAATAATAAAGGTGACTTGATAATTTTATTTTATTATTTATTTTTTTAGGTTTATTTATATATATATTTTGATATTTTCTGTATTAATATACCACTTTCTCTAAATATATATATAACTCTCCATTAATATATATCAAAATAATACATTAAATAAAAAAATACAAGCTCCAAAAAATCTCTACACTCAAAAACAACAATAAAGAAATGGCATCTGCTGCTAGAGTCAAATTTCAAAGACCGAATCCCCAGATGCCTACAGCTCCCGAGTCATTTCATTAATAAATTACCGACTATTCTGGGCGAACCATCTCAAAAGAACTCGACCCCCCTAACATCAGACTAAAACAATATCAACGCAGAGAAGTAGCTCTTACATTAAGCACAGAGGCGTCCCTGAGCACATCACGTACAGTCAAGAAGATTCCTCGCTCGATTGACAAGAAACTCTACCCAACACCAATCACAAAAGACGAGATCAGTCTATTTACAACCAGACAGGACACCCAGAACAGCCTAACCTACGATGTTCGTCAGCCCAACTCCAACAAGTAAGACCGATCAGCAGATAGCAATCATGTTCATCCTTTCAATGAAGGTAAGCCATCACAAGATAATAATAGTATTAATGTCGCTGCCTCTCAAACGAGCAAAAGAGAAAGTAGTTAATAAAAACCCAACCAAACAGAAGACGACTAAGATTTAGCGGTTCTCTAAAATGAGATTTATTAACTCGGCGAAAGAGTTGGACCACAAGAGCCGATAATCGCCCCAAAAAATAAACTCTACGCCAAAGACAGCATGTCTGATGAATTTTCGAAGACTGGTCGGAGCCAATCTGTCCGGCAACTTTCCCACTACAAACCATAAACTGAATCGGAGCTGAGAATGTAGTATAAGTTTATAAAAAACAGAGCCAAAGAGTTAATTGAAGTTAGGGAATAGCAATAATTTCAGGATTGGATGCATAGCTACCATGCCCAAAAAACCCATGCATTGAAGCTATCGATGGCCAAAGTAGAAAGAAAGCGACCAATCCAGAGGAAGCTAAACCCTGATTAAATCCCCCGCAATATGCCGATACTTCAAAATATTCCCAAAACATCGGAGGAAATTAACAGAATTCAAAAGTCATTGTCTCTTCCGAACGGAAAAATGGCCAAGTGTATTGATACCACAGTGCTGAATACCCCACTGCTAACCAGGGCCGGAGTTTAAAGTTTGGAAAAACTGGGGAGTAGACATGAAGATGTTCTCGCAGCAGTTCAATAACATGGATCCATAATAAAATCTTCATACGTGTAGATGAATTCCAATTTCGTCAGATCATTGGTCCAAGGTTCTTTGACTTCAGCCAAAACTTACTTTAAAAATCCTAAATAGGAAAGCGTTGAATTAGAGAAGAATCTCTAGTTATTGAGTAAGGTGAAGGAGGTCTTTAGACAGAAGGGGAGTTCCTTTGAGTCTGGAGTTTTGAATAGAGCATTGATTAACGGAATTGGGTTGGAGGTGCGCTCAAATGAACAACTTGGCTATCCGCAAGCCAGTTTAGTCTCAAACCCTATTTATAGAAGATGGGGACTATGAAAATATTTTAGTATTAATAAAATATCCAACACCAATAAGGAATTTAAAAATGCATCTCACATGTTATACAAATTTTACCCTATATTTCAGTTCTGATATTTTTTTGTGCTTATTAAGTAAAATATTTACAAATAGTTTTTAAAAAATGATCATATTTGAAAGATATCAATAAAAATTAGATTAAAAAAAACGAATGATAAAGAAATAAATAAAAAACTGAATAAAATAAAGATGTAAACATAAAAAATAATTAGAAATCATCAATTGCCAAGTAATTAAAAAGACTGTTTTTCCAAAAGATATTATGATCCATTCTTTCCTTTGATTAGAATAAACATTAAACATTATTGCTAGGATGGGAGTTGAAGGATCGATTAGCTCAGCAACTGTGATTCATCGTTTGAGTCTAAAAGTGAATTCCCATTCTTACCATTATTATTACTATTATCTAAAAGTTGTTAATCTATTGTCTCGAGATCGTTGGGATTCGAACTCTATCGATAATCATTATAACTGTTTTGGGAAGCATCTAGTTCTTAATTCGAGGATTCTTCAACAGAGTAAGAGTCCTCTCGCTTGCCATCGAGCTTGCTTTCGAGAATTTGGGATTCACTGATGACTTTACTTTCAGTGAGAACTATTCCTGGCTCTTCGAAAATACTTATTTTTTGACTGAGAACCGGAATACTATTAATATTTAATAGGGTTTATGGAGATGACCCGTCAACTTGATCTATTTCTATTTCACAGTTTTCTTGTTGATCCAATTTTGTATTGTTTGATATTTATTGATTGCACCTAGAAAATGATACTATTGGTTACAGTGGATTCTCATTCAGTTCTGATTTTGAAATATCTAAGAATAGTAATTATCCGCGATATGTTGAGTGATTGGATTCAATCTAATCCAACAGATAGATTTCTTGCATATCATAATTTTGTAAAGCTTGCATATAAATAATCAAAGTTTTATAAGAAGATATCTTTGCGAGATATTATAATAGTTACAATATATAATCAGAAATGTAATATCTCAACCATTTAATTGGTCCACTAATAGCTTTATTCAACTCATTATAAAAAAATATTCCTAATCCTACCAAAAAAGTATTTATTTCAATAAGATAATTTAATGTTAAAATTCATTTAGTTTTTCAGCATCAATAAACAACGTTTTCAAAAGATTTTTAGTAAAAGTTTGGAATTATGTCTTTTCATCATTTTCAAATGCTAAATCGGCATGAACCCTATATTTTCTTTGAACTCAATGGAATATTCTTTTTATAGTTTAGAGGAGTAAAAAACTAAATCTCATTAGAAAACATGATCTCGGTCAATAATATTGAAGTCAAAATATGTAGATCATTCAAAAGTCTAGATGAAGAAGGTTTTATTTCTTTAACAGCATCGTTATAATTTGCCAAAAAATAAGAGAAAGTTCAAACAAGTTAATATAGTTGTTTGTCACTTAATAAATGATATGAAAAAATTAAGATAATTTTTTAAATATCAAAAAGAAAGATACTATATTCCATTATTAAAAAATAGTTTACTATAACAAAAAGAATTTGATATTTATACTTTATCAGCAAAAATCGATTTCGAAAGATAAAAAAAATCTGAAGTCATTTGATCTCACATTAAAAAAGCGATGAAGGAACAACAAAAATCATTCAAGCCCATAAGACCCATCGAAAAAGGCTCCAAGGGCTTTCACCTGAAACAAATCGCTCAAATGACTTTGGGAAGTGGAAATATGTCCCTCGCGGTCGAGCTCCCCACTGGAGAAGACCTCAATGAATGGCTGGCTGTTAACACTATCGAATTTTACAATGAGATATCAATTCTGTACGGTACTCTTACCGAGTTCTGCACCAAGGAATCGTGCCCGATTATGTCCGCTGGACCCAAGTTCGAATATCTCTGGGCTGATGGTCAGAATGTGAGGACCCCGTTGAAGGTCCCTGCGCCTGAATATATCGATTTATTGATGACTTGGGTGGAATCTCAGTTTAACAACGAATCCATTTTTCCTTGCCAGATAGGTAAAATATAGATAAATCAACATCTTCATTTTAAAAAAATATATTTTTTATCTAAATATTTCTGTAGGTGTGGCATTTCCAAAAACATTCAATCAAATAATTAAAACAATTTTCAAGAGGGTGTTCCGAGTGTATGCCCATATCTACCACTCCCATTTCCAGCAGATACTGGCTCTTGGACTCGAGTATCATCTAAATACCTGCTTCAAGCATTTCATCTACTTCATCGACGAATTCAAGCTTGTCGAAGAGAAGGAACTTGCCCCGTTGTCTGAGCTAATTCAACAGTTTAAGTTACGAAAAGAGACTGTTTGAGGTGGAACATAATAATACATTGTTTCATATTTTGCTACTCGCTAATTTAAATTGGTAGATGAACAAGAGTTTGATCATTTGTAATCCACTCCGATTGATAATAGTATAATTTGCAGAGTAATGTCAAATATTTCATAAAACAATAATGAATGTATTTTTAATTAAAGGCAAGATTAATATATCTATTAACTCCTAAGTTAACGATATTAATTTTTAATATAAACATTCATTTAAGTTAAGTAAGAGAGAGAAATATATAAAAATTAGAATTTACTATTTTAAATGAAAATCAATA
>JAHDVE020007308.1:0-36527 GCA_022606495.2 Halesus radiatus | reverse complement strand
TGTTTACACTAGACTTCATACAAATGAGGACATGTGTGCATGCTGGCACATATAAATAAAAACTATATTCTTGTGATCTATGCCTTACGCATGTCTTCTTATCTTTTGTATATCTTACTTTCTTTTATAATTTTCCAATTGTCAGCATGTTAATATAATTAATATAATAAATCCATATGTTTACACTAGACTTCATACAAAGTTTTTAAGTTTTATTTATTATGTACTCTTGCTATTTTTCATTTATTAAATTCGCTAGTTCGATTTATTAAATTCGATTCATTCGATTTATTAATTCGATATATTAAATTAATTAAAAATTATTGAAGGTTTTAAGAACGCTCGTCAATGGCACGGTTGTGTCGAAACCGGTAGCGAATTTAATAAATCAAAAATAGAAAAAGTACATAATAAATAAAACTTACAAACAAAATGTCTAGAAATTGATATATAGTGAATGCCGAAAAGATACAAGAAATTCATACAAAGTATCTATACTCCATTGGTCACCATGAAACAGGCAGCCGCCTAGTATGGTGATCTAATGTATCTACTCCATGTAAATGTCTCCATCCAATATCATGTATTTTATAAATAAATAAATAAAAAATAAACCTTGATATTACAAGTAGGGTGGGAAAATCCTAGAATAAACTCATTATCGATCAGTAGTCACCCACCATAATGATTTTTGAAAGCAGATTGATATATAAAGTAATATTATTAATAATAAATTAAAAGTACTAAATAAGTCAAGTTTTATAAAATCACGCTATAATAATAATGAAAAATATAATCTAAAATCATGTTTGTTACCCCTCATACCCACAATTGTATATAACCGATAGTTTAAGAATTAATTGTACTAGGCCGTCACATGCTGAAACCGGTTACGATCAAAAATAAAAGTGGAATAGAGTTTAAAAAAGCGTCTTTTAATTAATCATTAATGTTAGTGTTGTTATGTAAGAACTGAAAATTGGATAACGTATCCGTGTGTCCAATATAGGAAAAACATAAATGTGTTTTTCTTTTAATTCTAAAGTTATTATTGTATCTCGGATATCATAATTAGAATCAGTTCGATTGTGTAGGGTTCAGAATAAAACATAGGGATGCATTTCATTGTCTGGAAGATGTCTACTTCCATTCTTCCTTCCGATGAAAGGCCACTAAAATGTTAAAGCTAAAACGTGATTTAATTTTAAAATGTTTACAAGAATTTCTCCAATGAATTTATTTTATTCTTTTTTATGACCCATTTTTAGACTCGCTAAAAACTGTATTATGCGGATTGCCGGGTCCGGCGAATTCTATCTAACAGTGTTCTTTGAGTCGAGCGACGAGAACTGCGCTACGTACGGCCTGCCGCTGAAAGTACCCTCACACACTCTCTTTCTGATATGCGCGAAGTTTATGAAAAAGAGGGAGAAGTCGCAACAGAGCTCTCAGCGGTGCGCCTGTGTGAGGCGAGTTCTCCTTTCGTATCTCGCCACGCTCAGCTGCCCAGAAATTAGAGCTTTGGGAATTTTATTACATAAAAGATAACGAAGTTTGAAAGCTTACTGCGCTGAAAGCTTCCCTCTACTAAACTTCCCGGAGCAAACATCTTTACTGTCTATAAATCGTATTTTCAAATTTATTCTTAAAAAATAATCGTAAAAATACACGTTGTTTTTTTTCCTGCTCTCTTGTCTGATTGAATAAAGAAGGATTTTTATTTTTTGGCAATTTTGTGCCGACGATAATATGAAACATTGTTACTGGTGAGGTTATTTGTAAATGGATTTACAGGGGTTGTAATTGTGTTAGATTTTACATTAAATACGCCCTAAATGTGCGTTCTTCAATTACCTACCTCTTTTATAACCTTCCGTTTCCCTTTTTACGTTTTGTCTCGCTCACATAAAATATATATTTTGCTTCATTGATATAATAATTTGTCTCCTTCAACTGAACAAGCCGTCCATTGATTTGTTTGGTGTAGCATTAAGTGACCAACTTAAAGCGCGGGGCTCCATCGAAGCCAGAGTCAAGTTAGCCTCTCAGAATCTCGCCGTACTGTACTGGCCTGCAGATATCTTAATAATACATAACTGAAGACCCCGTACAAATCGAAAGTACGCCCGACTGTTGAATTCAACAGCCACCTTTGTACTGGAGCCCCAAAATACCTGAAAAAACCCTCGACTATGTGCGGAAATGAGCAGTCCATTTGATAGATTCCCCTATCTTAACAAATGGATTGCAATCTTTAAAGCAAAGGCGTCATGTAGAAATGCTGCCGTTGTTCTACCGGTATTTTAATGCAAGATACTCTGAGGAACTAGCGCCATTGATCCCTTAATATTTATATAATAATAATAATAATAATAATGTCTTTATTTCAGCAGAACAAAGCGGTGAGTGCAATACTCAAATTTCAAGATGTAGAAATAGAATATAAAAAAATATAAATAAAAATAAAAATTAAATTAAAATAACATATTTAGCACTTATGCTACAGTGGCCTCAGGGAAATTCTACATCTACGATGTAGGGGCGCGCCCTGTTGCAGGACGACAGCCTGGACAAGAGTGTTTTCCGATCCCCGGTAGCGCTGACTCGTCACGGCTATTCTGTGGCGCATCAAAGCAGCGAACCCATGCACCCTTCCCTCTGCGAACATCTGCGAGGCGCTGCATCTCCAAGGCAGGTCGAACAGCGCCCTGTAAGCATGGTTATATTGCACTCGGAGTGTGTAGATGACGCCTTGTGTATATTTTGTCCATAGTTCACTAGCGTAAAGGCTCATGCAGTATGTCTGGAATAGTTGCTTCTTTACCGGACGACTGCACCTATTAAATCTCTTGGCGAGCATGTTGGCACGTACGCTCAATGCTCTTTGGCGTTCTATGTCATTTTTATCGTTTAGGTCATCAGTGATGACATGCCCCAAGTATTTTATTTCGTTGCAGATTTCAAGATTGGCTCCGCCGAGACGTATGGGCGGAATGACAGCAGGACCCGTATTTGCTTTAAAAATCAGTTTTATTTGTCATGGCATCTTTAATTTTAAAAAAATATCATTCAGCTTAGGTGGGTGTTTTGGCCTCAAATCCAAAATGAAGTTATGTATGAAACAGGCAGCGCAGCCGTTCCTCTTAAGTTTGTTTTAATAAATAGCAATATCCGGGGATGTCACATACGATCCGCCATCATAATATTTAAGTAAATAATCTTGTTTGCTCGTTTTTTATGTGATTACCACCCGAGAGTCTCAACTGATCCCTTCCGTCTGGACTATGGTATTCCCACTTGCGGTATGTTGTGAGGCTCAAGGTTACAACGATGGGAATGATATGGGGAAGAAAGGTGGAGAAGTTCCTAGCTGTTAGATCTAGTCACCAAATATGGCTAAAGTCATTTCAACCAACTTTTCGATTCTGAATGGTGGTCTTTCACCAGGGCGATACTAACAGTATCTACAACTCTGGAGTATGCCGCAAATATAGTACATTTCATTTAAAAAAAAATTTCGAATAAGAAATTTAGATGGACAAAGAACTTTAGATCACATGATTCCTAGTTGTTTCATTATGTTACCCTCTGAAATAAAAACTATGATAGAACAAAACAATTAAAAAATATGTTTATTGAAAACTTGTCTAACTGAATGAAGCTATTCGTATTAGATAATAAGGAAATATTACTGTACGTATGATTTTTTTTGCTGTCGTTTATGTTTTTATTTTTTTACATATTTTTGTAGAAATATTTTTGAGTAAGATTCTTAGAAAATATTTATTTTTTAAGTTTGTTAAATATGTTTTTATTTTATATATATATATTTTTTTTCTATCCTTTACTGTAAATTTTGAATTGTGAATAACAGGCATAGACAAACCACAAAAAGTAGTTTATAGTTAAAAGGACTTTTTGTTTTGTATTTTTTCTTTTACAAAATGTAAATAAAAAATATATATATAAATACTCCTATATATATACTCCTATATATTAACAAATTGTGAAGTAACACAATTTAAACAAATAAAATTTACTTGAGCAGGCCGGGATTTGTAGCCAAGGATCGTAACCGCTCAACCACGGAGACCTTTTTTCGGTTATTAATAGGTACTGCTGTGATATGCATTTTTTGGTTTAATGTAGAACAATTACGAATAACGTATGAAGGTTGTATTTAAAAGTGCTATTAATCAGCGTGTGTCCGCTTTTGATCCTCACAAAATGGAGAAGCCAAACATTGATTAGTTTACGCCGGACGTTTGTACTTTTCATTTTCCATGTAACGGGTATGATGTTGAACAATTTTGGTCCTAATTATGAAAACTGTCCTGAGCAGGGGATGTCATTGTTTTTATTGAAACCATTGGATTACTCCTTGAGTGTCTGGTATCGTGATGGTGGTCGATCGATGGGTAGTGGTGACGTTGTTTATGCGCGTGCAATACAATTTTCCTCATATACAGTTGTCTGAATAATTCATCACTGGAGGACCTGGAGGGTTTTTTAAGAATGAATCTTATTAGTGATTTCTCTACTTTTGTATATAATATATTGATTTTGGATCTTTTACAGATAGACTACTTTAAAAGGTGATTAAAAGGTGAGTGAGTTTTCTGACTTTTGTGGCAGTTGAGTTAATGTGTTCTTCCCATATTAGGAATATATCAAAGATGATTCAATTACGTTTGTCATTCAGTTTATATTTTACAATTTATTTAAAAACAGATTTATATTGAAAATGCACACAGGTAGATTTTACATAATAATACCATGTATATAACCCATATGTGGCGTAATCAAAATCTGCGACCTCTCAATTTTTAATTAATTATGCAAATTAGTTCACACAAATTTAATTAAAATAATACATGGCAGATACCTTAAGTGAATTAAGCTCTAGAGAAGTTAATACTATCAGTATCACCCTGGTTGGATTGAAATGGTTTTATCCGTATTTAGTGACCAGATCTGAATTGCTAGGTATTTGTCACCACTGCCTTCAGTCATATAACATATCCGAGATGTCATAATCGCGTTCTCATTCGCATGTTGTTTGAAATGACTTTATCTCTATTAAGTGACTATCTATGAATAGTCAGGTACTTCTCATTCCCCTCCCGCATTTCCTAAAAAAATATTTCTTTGTAAATATAATCCTCGGATAATAAATATTTGATAGTTTCAAAATTAGAAATAAATATTTTAATCAATCAACACAAAAAAATTATAAATTATAATACCATGGAGGAATACATATTATGGAAGCAAAATACACAAACATTATTCTGTGTATTTTATTAAAGTGCACATCCCTGATTCTCTAGTGAAAATATTGTGTTCATTGAGCGCGAGGCGATGGTCGACACTAGAATTTAAGAAATGCCCGAACCGCGCTGGTGCCAAAATGGGTGTCATGTGACTTTTACCTATAGCCGTCGAAATAGTACTTTAGGGCCCTAATCTTTGCTCTGTGCCTAAATGTGTGTTTTTTTTATATAAATTTGAGACTTTTTTATCACAGTCGTTCTGCATTGATAAATTGTTTTAATTTGAAAAATTTACACTTCTTATAAAGATAATAAAATGGAAATTTTCAAATATTAAATACAACATCCATGCCAGAGGAATCGAGTGGACAAGTTATTTTCCAGCGGCTGAATTCTGATCCGTTATGGAAGTAATTTCCAATAACATTTCATTCTATATGCTGTTGTTACGATCACAGTTCACGCTCACTGCTCATTGCTCGGTTTTGATTATTTTTCTCCGCGCTCTGAGACTTGATTCCAGTTCTTTTAAGGATAAAAATTTGTCCTAATCCTTAGGCTTAAAAATATTTTACCCAACTGGGGATCCGTTTTTCTCAGATGACAGCTGTCATTTAAGAATTAACGTTCTTTAAAAATATCGATATTTGCGTAGTCCTAAAAAAAGGAAAACTCAATATTATTATAGAACGTATTGACATTAAACATAATGAGTGGATTATTTGTCGTAAAATAATGCTAAAATGAACCAAATTGATGAAATTACGATGTTTGTAAAGTGCCTATGCCAAAAAACCCAGTGTCAGATAAAACTGATATAAATTCACACGTGTAAAGTAATACATAATTCATAAACGAATTTAAATATATACTTTGTATTCACCACTTTATTAATATACACATATCTACATATTTAAAACAACATGCTTTCCTCATCAGTAATACATAGAATACTAAATAATAATTATAATAAAGTGGTGTACAAAATAATATAAATACATTTATTAATAATGAAGCCACAAAGTGAATACCAATACTTCGAAGAAAGTATAAATAATAATTAACTACACGTGTTAAGTACGTGTGATACGCCTATAATTTGTATGTGATAATGTAATATTGTCATTGACGCGGAATCGGAATCGCAGTTAATCGAAATGTCCACGTATTACATCAAAATATTCCATATTTATCACTATAAGATAAAAGATTACGCGAGCATCGTACGATGTATTGTGTAATCTTATCTCTAAAGTATTTCGTAAAGCAAATTATCTCTTATTGAATATACTTTAAAATATTAACACAAGTAGTTACCTGATTAAAAACCGATCATAACACTTCTAAAATATCGTAAAAACAGTTATTAATAGTAACATAGATAAAACACGGCAAATGTTTTATTTATTTATTCATCATGATCTCAATAAGGCGGTTATTCATCAAATTTTTTAAAGATTTTTGTAAAATTTTGTACTCTCAATATCGTCCTGGTGCGTGACTACCATTCGGAATATAAACGTCGCTATTAGCAGTAGTTTTAATAATATTTAATGACTTGATCTGGAAAACCAAGCTCCATGTTGGGTTTACATAACCCCACCTGCTCCGGGTCATTCCAACCTGTGTAGGTATTTTTTTTGTTTGTTTATTTATTTAACTTAAAATAGATCACATGTACATTGGCTACATATATTCTAATATGAACATAATATCTACATATAATTATTTTTACAATTTAAGTCACAATATACAATTTATAATTACAAATGGAATTTTACAAATGATGACATTAAACATTCCATTTTATGTATTTTTACAATTTAAGCCACAATATACAATTTAGATTTACAAATGGAATTTTACAAATGATGACATTAAACATTCCATTTTATGTATTTCGTCACTTTTTTCTATATGACACAAGAATTATTATTAAATGATAAAAAAATATATATATCAGTTTTTTGTTCAAATTGGTAAAGATCATTATTTGTTCGATGTATAAACCACACCGAATACGAATAATTCTCAGTATCTTAGCCTTTTGGCTACGATCGTATTATCAGTCTGTCGATATGGCAAGAAATCAGCATTGACACAACTAATACAACTTTGGTTGCTGATAATTCCCCGCACAGGAGTATTGAAAAACTTGATCTAGACCGCGACCAAAAGGATCCGAGTTACTTAAAAAATCATGTTTTAGGGAATCTCAACAAAATATTTGATCATTTATTCGATTAGTTTGGTCATAACTTTGAGAGTATTGAAGCCTTCCGGGAAGGTGAGGTTCATCTTGTCAGCAAGATCTTGGAAGTCGATCTCCAGGGCCGTGGTGAAGCCGGCCCGCGCCGCCACTTTCTGCGAGCCCACTCCTGTAAAGATAGTCTCCGTTAGCGTGATACCATGTTCCTTGCAAATAGGGGTCCTGCAATCGTGACAAAGGTGTAAAAAAGTATTAATGTTTGATTTAAAAATAAACTGTACAGCTAAAATAAATTAATTTGTAAAATATTATACCAGTCTTTGTAAAATAAAGAACATCCTCCGTAAATAAAGTTGCATCCATAACGTCATCTATTTTTGCAATTGTGTTCGGATTAATCTTTGATTGCTAATACAAAGATGTATTCCAATATTGGAAAAGGAAATATGATACCATTTTATTTTAGTACATAAGATAGGCAAATATGCCAAAAACTTACACACATACGTGGATAATGACGCCACAAATTGAATACGAATAGTTTGAAGAAATTAAAAAAAACACATGCTTAACAAGTCAAAATAATTAATAATTATATTCAACAACAATGATAGCCTTATTAAAGATGGACTAAATTTATGGACAAAACAAGTAAAAAGTCGAAAAAACAAATACATACGTTTTTATATGAATTTAAAAATATACTTAGTATTTACCAATTTATAAAAATTTAATATTTTTCTTAATTCATTTATGAATAATGACGCCACGGAGTAAATACCAATCGTTTGAAGAAATTACACAAGTTTTTTTATATATTGAAAGCAGTCACCTTGTGCTTTGACATATTAATGAAATAAAACATTTAGTTCGTTTATAACTACGAAAGATATTTATTTTTATGAAAACCTACCGGTTTCGCTTAACGGAAGCATCATCAAAGTACAAAATTAAACTAATCAAAAAATACATACTACCTGTTTCTATAAACAAGTAGAATGAGAGAAAACATGACATAAAAGAAAGAAACAATCTGATGGAAATCTAACATAATAAAAGAGGGAAAGAGACAGATGTGTACATAATGCATGACCATTGAACTCTGAATGGGTGATTACGGGATAATGGGAAAATTTATGAGTTTCTGGAAAATATACTTAATATTGGGATATTGAACGAATTTAATCAATTATTATGATATTTGCTTTTGGTTTTAACTGCTTTCTTTATCTCGACTGATTCTAAATTATTTGATCTGTTGCCATGCCTATTTTTATGCAGAATATTAGCACCGGTGGTTTGATTGAAGGTATGATATTTATCAATAAGATGATTGGCGAATTCCGTAATGCCATTGTTATTTAAGCATCTACGAGTATGATGATACACTATTTTAGTATTATTGACTTTCCAAAAAGAGGTATTATCACATTATCAGCTCAATATTGAAAATTATACTTTTTTAATCGGATCATTTAAAATGTCTATTTTATTATTAGAGCATTGTATAGTATTTCTTAATGCCACCGGTAAAGGAGAGAAACCTCCCAATTTTGTCTTTTATCCTCTTTGTTGATTTTGGTGTTGATGTATTTATGTAAATTTGGAATAAAATGTGTGGTGTATCAATTGATGCATGTATAATTTTGTGCAAAGGTAAAACATCAGAAAGTTTACATCTGGCCATATTGATGAGAATGACTGCAAACAAAAATTGCTTCAAGGTGGCACAATTTCTAATTGCATCCCTCCTTGAGTTCGAGACTCGGTCACAAGTGTTTTTTTTCTGTATTTTTTTAAATTTCATAATACTTTATTGAAATTATTGGAAAAAATGTGTAAATGTGGACGGCCTCTATGGTCGAGGGGTAAGGCTCTCGACTACGAATCCGAAGGTCGCGGGTTCAAATCCCGGCGTGCGCAAGTAATTTTTATTTAATTAATTTGTGTTGTTTCACAATTAATTCATTTAAAAATAATATATAGTATATTTGCGAACGTTCCAGAGTGGAAGATACTCTCAGTATCGCCCTGGTGAAAGACCACCATTCAGAATTGAAACGTTGCTTGAAATGGCTTTTAGCCGTGTTTGGTGACCAGATCTGAATAGCCAGGTATTTCCCCTTTTCCCCACCTTCCTCTCCCCTTCTCCTTCCCCTCCCCAATACCTTCAGCCTCACAACATTCCCCAATTGGGAATGCCATAGTCTCACTGGCTACAGACGGTTGGGAGCAGTTTGGGACTCTTGTGCGGTATTCATATAAAAAAAAAAAAAAAAAAAAGGGTTTGGATAAATGCTTTTTGTACCCTTTTGCCCTTTTGGAACATGATAAAAATAATAATAATAATCTTTTATTATCTTCTTTTCATGATAACAAACAATGATATCCTCACTGGGATTTCCCGTAGTGGGGATTTCATTTACAAAATTACTTAAATCACATTATATCAAATTGATGAACTTGATGAAAAAAATTTAAATAATTCTAAGGTAATTTGTTTTAGCGGAGCTGAGTGGTTTCTGTGTTAGTCTATATTTGGTGTTAATATATTAACTATGTAAAGTATCCAGTGATTAATTGATTTTTAAATTTATTTTGGTTGTTGTGATTTTTAAAAGATAGTGGGATTTAGTTGTATAGTTTAGTACCATAGTATAAGAAGTTTTTTTTGTCCAAATGTTGTGTTTGTGGTTCATTGTTGTATGTTTTTTTGACTCTGAGATCTATTGTTTCTAATACATGTGATTGTTGTTAATTCTTTTTTTTTTTAATTTATGAAGGTAAAGTGGTATTGTTTTATAGTATAATTGTTTTATTTACATAATTTTAAGTTTTTTAAAGTTTTCGTCAGTGCTAGTTCTTACCGAGACGGATAATCTTCACGGTGGCTTTTGGTGTACTAATGAGAAAATTAAGTATATTATCATTAGCACTGCCCCATCCGATAATACCATAAAGATAATAAAGAGAAAACAAAGTACCAAATAGAAATATTTCTACCTTGCAAGTAATAGTTCTGTCCCAATGCTAATTCCTCTGTACTTCTTATTGACTGCAAGACCACAAGCAGACAAATACCTATCCACGCCAAATGCTTCAAACACATCAAATCGCGAAGCAACCTCGTTCAGAAGATCGAGAACACTCGGTGGCTCTACGGCCGCGGCAGCGGTTTTCTGTTGAAAAAGAGTAATCTGATTATATCAATACATCTCTAGCATAACCTAAAGTATAAAGCGGGAAAACTCACATCAAACTAAGATAACTTTTAAAATTTTAAAAGAAAGGATTCTGTTTCAACTTGTATATAACTAATCTCTTCAATTTTATTTTAAAGATACGACTCCAGCAACCCGCATTGGTGTTGATATCTAGAGCATATTTTGAAAGTCACTAACTTTTACTGTATCACCCGAGAAAACATTATTCTTTTTCCAGAAGGATTTCTCTGGGAAGTAACAAGTATATGTAAAGTTTTGTTTAAGGATTTATAAGATTAATAAGCCGACAGACTTTGTGCGGCAACTCGGACATCAATACATTGATTTTACAAAGGTTTGTTCGAAACAGATGCCGTGTTTGTTTGTACAAGGTGAAAAAGTTTTGGAATGAATTTATAAACATTGAACAAGGTAAAGAGGGTCGGTTGTGTTATAAGTGATAATAAATAATGTCTACTGAGAGATTTACGAAGTTTAGTATAAATCAGTGGATGGTTTGAATTCAAAAAATTGCTGCATGAGAACTTGTATTATTGTATTCAATAGCTCGACTTTGCAATATTACTTGATGGTTTCTGGGTTTACCACCTTCTATAACAGGGCGTACAGAGTGTACTGTTCGAACATAGTATACGCCCTTAGACTAGAAGGTTGATAAATAGAATGGTTATCGATTATATTTAGAATATTCAAAATCGAACGATGTGTTCAGCGGTTACCTCGTGGTTTGACATGTTAATGAAATAAAACAATCACTTCGCTTATAACCACCAAAATTATTAAACTTTTATTAAGACGGACTGGTTTCACTTAACACAAGCATCATCAGGGTACAAAAATAAATTAATCAAAATACACTGTGTTTGTTTTTAAATACAAGTAGAATGAGACAAAACATAACATAGAAGAAAGAAACGATCATATAGCACGAAATAGAAATCTAAAATAATAAAAGAAAGAAAGAGACAGATGTGAACAGAATACATTATCTAGGAAAATTGAGGGATAATGGGAAATTTTATGAGTTTATGGGAAATATACGTAACATTTGAAAGAAGTTAATTGATTATTAAGAATTTTTCTTTTGATTTTAACTGATTTCTTTACTTCAAACGATTCTAAATTATTTAAGGCTTATATGTAGAGTTGTCCCTTTTCGCTCAAGACTATAAGTAGGCGCGAACAAGAAAAAAGTTACAGTGACATCACTCTTGGAAGGCAATACGACTACCAACTACCATATTACAAGTATTTACCTAGTTTTTTAGTGCCTAGACATTTCGACTACCATAAAACGGGCATGTGCTTACTTTGGCAGATGAAAAAAATGTTAACTCTGTATAAATATACATTAAAAATACGAGTACATAATGGATACATACTCACTAATACACTTAAACCTATAAATCTGTTGTTTGGGTCAACTCTTATTTGCGACAAATAACTTTTTATAATATTTTTTATTCAAAATTTGGTGGTTTCGTATGTTTAGTTACCCTTACTAAATAAATTGTGTTTTAAACCTACCGGTTTATCGCCTTCAGTGTCCGTTTTGGTGATTGGAAAGAGAAAGTTGACACCAACTATTTCCTTATTTTCATCTGGGTTACCATCATCCTCCAAGCACACCACACTGAAGTTCTGCAACAGGATATTCTCGCGCCAGTGCCGTTTGATGCGTTCGAAGTTCTTTGGGTCACTCAGGAAATCTGAAAATGAGAAATATTAAACTTCAGTCAATAGATACTCTTTCTTCTGAAAAATCTTGACAGGTATACAAAACGAAATTGTTCGTTGCTTCATGGATATGTACTAGGTAGTTTAATTATTGAGTTCGATTTAAAAAATAATAAATAAACACTTAACCATTCTCTTACGGTGCTGTGCACGCATTTAACATTTTTCAGTTCACACTTATTACTTAGGTAAATCATATTATTTAGTACATTAATATATGTACATTTAAATAAAAAAAAATATGCATTAATATTGAAAAACAGAAAAAATTATCGGCCATGAACAAAACGCATTATATGTTCATTACCGCGCATCGTGGAACGGTGAGTGAAACCACGTGTCTCATTATCGCACCACTCGTTAGGTTATCAACGGACGCAAACATACGTATATATTGACTAATTTTGTCCCGATTTTTCGACAAATAATATAATTATGCGGAATACCTAAAAAAATACAAACTATTTTTAATATATTAAAAAAGATGTTGATATAATTACACATTTGTCATATCAGTCAACACCGGCAAGGAAGAGTTAAAAAAATCCGTTTCCATTCTGATCGGTGGTCTTTCACCAGGGCAATACTGGGAATATCTACCACTCTTGGTCATCATGTTTTTATATGAATTAAATTACCAATTCAATTTAATTTTGCTGTGAATCCAATCATTAGGCCGAAATTATACCTGCCAAAAAGATTGGAAAGATATCAAAACCTTCCGACTGTAATGATGTAATCAGGCCAAGCGTTATTAGGTCCAAGCAGCTAGATATTTAAATACCCCTCACTTGTAGCAATGGCGAATGGTTCTTCTGGTAGAAAATGAATACCCATAAATTCAATAACGTTCGCATACAAGCTTGGTGACACTTCTTGAACTTTAAACTTTTTTACCGTCCCGTCTTCAAGAGTTCTTTCAAAAGTTAACCACACTCTTGGGGAACTCATTGTTGAAAATGATTTTTATGAGTTGTTATTGCGATTGTAATGTTTTCTCGGTACGTGCTCCGCTTCCCGAACTTCACAATAATTTGGTGAGATAACCCATAATAAGATATGACATATTGTACAATAAATAAACAACATCGTATGTTAACAGTTTTTTGGTTTATCAGGGGTACGGATACAGTTGTTTTTAAACAACCGTTTATTTAGTACAAGTTCAGAGATAAATTAAAATTCAATAATAAATTTATAAAAGACTAAAATACTTTCTCTTGGTACATTGTAATAAGTTACCAATGCATCGGTAAAAATAAGACATTTCTATAACATGTCCGTAGCTGGTAGATGGTTGTGGAAAACCAAATACATATTATCTAAACTAGAAGCAGTTTTAGAGTATCTACGCTTAAACAATTGTTACTAATTAAGAACTGCAAATAAAAGTAAATGAATTTAAAATTATTCCGAATTCACCACTTTATTAATATACTATCTACGTGTTTCGAAAGCGTTGCTTTCTTCATCAGGAATAAGTAGAATACTAAAAAATAGTATAGACAATGTCAAGTATAGACAAATGATAAATGTAGAACACGATAAATTATAAACATAAACAAAAGTTGATTTAAGTAGGTAAGTAATTAATCAAAAATATTAATAAAAAAATATTATAAAACATTGAGTAACAAATTTATATTAGAAATTTAAAAGGATATAATTTTTATTTTTAATGTTAATATGAAAATAAATTCAAGAGATATCTTTAAAAACATTTTTTATTATTAATTAAATTTAATTCACTATAACGCTTTCTCTGATTTCTAAAATTTCAAATTTGTCCAATGGTAAACCGGTTGTATTTGAGTGTAAATTTTTTAAACCTTTACTCGTATATCAAAAGAGTGATTGCTTTTTAAAACATGATTTCAGAATAATTGTTATTACTTAAACACCTTAAGTATTCCTTAACTTTAATACTGAAATTTCTAAAAATATGTAAAATTCTGCAAATATGTTCAATTGAAGAAATCAAAAGAAAATATTCAACTTCACAAATAAATTTTGTAATCGTTTTTATATTTACCATTTTTTAAATTATCAATTAATTTGTTAACGAAAGGATTTATTTGTAACCGAACACTGTTAGAGCAGCTGTTTTTGCTAATAACAATACAGAAATGATGTCTAGACAGCCAGTGGACAGCCAGTGGACAGCCAGTGTACAGCCAGTGTACAGCCAGTGGACGGCCAGTGTACAGCCAGTGGACGGCCAGTGTACAACCAGTGAACGGCCAGTGTACAGCCAGTGGACGGCCAGTGTATAGCCAGTGGACGGCTAGTGTACAGCCAGTGGACAGCCGGTGTACAGCCAGTGGACATCCATTGTATAGACCGATGTTAAAGGGATCAATTATGCTAATTAATTTGAGAACATGCCGGTAGAATAACCACAGCCTCCCACCTAATGCACATGTTCTAAAAACTGAAATCATAGAAAAGGGAATATATCAGTAATATTTTTGAAGAATTTATTTTATTCCAAAAGTGTGGTCCCTGTATTATTTTAATGAAAATTTTAAATCCTCATTTATTATTTGTTTTTGTTTTGTAGGGCTTTCGCAAACATAATACATGTCGTACAATAATGGGGTAAAAGTAGGAGTATATATACGGTAGTTAGTTAGACATTACAAAAATAATAGTAGAAACTGAACTTATATATTCAGAAATATATATCAGATACATACGGAACTAATAATTTTTGCATATTTGTAAAAAGCATTAACTTTGTGGCTCGCCATAATTTCCAATAAAAAACACATAAATTTGTTGTAGACCACTTTTATTTTATTAAAACTCTACCGGTTTCGGAAGCACCATTCCTTCATCAGGAGAATATTAAAACTAACTTATGATATAGAATATTGACAAGACATATAAATTTTAGGTGTTGGAGTGGGGGTATGCAAATGGGTAGGGGTAATTGTAGGATTTCCGGGAAGAACAGAGCGATTTATTGGAAAAATATTAAGAATGGGACTAAAAGATAACTTTTTAAGTTTCTTGAGCTGACAACTCGTAATTCTAATAATAAATATTAATTCTAATAATTAATATAAATTCCAATTATTAAGTGTTTTAGTGAATACAACATTTAATTTCCAACTTTTATTTTATTTATACCGTCCCCTGTATAGAATATTATAAAATATCTGAATTTTAACAATTTACTACCACCTTACAAACTGTTCTTTCGTTGCTCAAGTTGACAAAAATGTGTATAGTTTGTTGTCTTTCCAACGCATACACACGCTATTTGAAATAAGAGAGACCTCATAATTATTGTATCGCTCCACACCATCTCGCTCGCTACAAGCAGGCCACCACCGCGGATTTTAGGGAATTCCCTAATAAGGGAGAGTTCAATTTCTGAACAACGGTTATTTCCTTATTTTCATACCCCCCCCCCCCCCCAAAGCACGTTCACAATCTTCCTTGTACCTTCATACGTATTCATTTCTGGATCAACTTGTATCTAGAAACTGAATACACATTCATTTCTAGATCAACTTGTATCTAGAAACTAAGGATACACCAAACGGAGCAACGAAAGGAGAATAAATGAATAAAAAATAACCGATAAACTGGCGCAAATTTCTCATATTTTGATGACGAACATACCGACTGGGAAATCAAATTTATTATTAACAATGGATAGGGATGGCGTAGAATTTTATTCATAAATAATTTTTCATCTTCATGTGTTTATAAATTACAGAAATTAAAGCTGCGTTTTATACTAATAATAACCTAGGAAAACTTTTAATAAATTCTAAAGATAAAGAAAACAACTTAAGCCATTCTGGCATCTATAAACTCAAATGTAACGATTGTCCAGCCTTTTACGTCAGTAAAACCGCTAGAATCATTTAAACAAGGGTGGTCGAACACTTGAGATGTCTAAACTGTATCGGATTTTCAGAATTCGCCACCCACCTATAGAGAAAAAATCACTCATTTAATAAATCTTCCACGATGGATGTATTACATAGAAATGGGATAAGTCTACGCCTTAATAATCTTGAAGCCCTTGAAATAAAAAAGTCATTAAAAATCAATAAAACCAATCTACTTAATAAACAACTAGATTTGTCTAACAAACACCCCCATTTTTAAAATATTTCCATTACCTCCGCCCAACTTCTTCCCTCCCTCTTAAGCTCCTCCTTCCTTGCTCCCCACCTAAGTTGATGTTCTGTCTCTCTATTCTAATTTTCTTTTAAATACCACGTTTTTCTGTATTATGTTCAATATATTTTTATTCACCCCTGAGGAAGGTTGAGGTTGAACCGAAACCGTTTGGATGAAGAAATAATAAAGTGGAATTGAAACAAAGTTATTTTATTTTATTTATTATATTATTACTTAGTATGAAAAAAACCGTTCTTTTATAAAAACAGTTCTGGTTGGTATCGACTGTGTTACACATACAAAGAAAAATAATTCGATACACGAGCGGTGTTCGAAAGAAAAGGCTGTGTACATTTGATTATAGATTTTTTATGTTTTTATGTTGGTACATGTATGTTTTTCATAGGTTAGCATTATCAGCCATTTTGGATTAGTGGTTTGTTTTTGACAACTGGAAAGGTTAGTCACGTTTTATTATGTTCTTCGATTTTTTACTTTTTAAAAAAATGGATCAAAGAATATGTATTAAAATTTGCGTTAAAAATGGAATAAAGTGCTCCAACGCACTTAAAATGTTGACAATGGCATTCGGCGAGTCTACTTTGTCTCAAAAAAGTGTTTACAAATGGTACAAGCGCTTTACAGAAGGCCGAGCAGATGTTAATGACGATGGGCGTCCTGGAGTTGCAACCTCGTCAACAAACGAAGAAAACATCGAAACAGTGAAAAAAATGGTCTCGCAAAATCATCGAATCACTATTAGGGAAGTTGAAGAGGATGTTGGCATATCAATCGGCTCATGCCATGCAATTTTCTCGGATGTTTTGGGAATGAAACGTGTGGCAGCGAAGTTTGTTCCGAAATTGCTAAATTTTGAGCAAAAGCAACGTCGTATTAGTATCGCCCAGGAGTTGTTTAATGACGTCAACGACGATCCAGATTTGCTCAAAAGGGTCATAACTGGTGATGAAACGTTATGGTTATGACGTCGAAAGGCCCAATCATCCCAATGGAAGCGGCCAGAAGAGCCAAGACCGAAAAAACACGCCAAGTTCGATCAAATATGAAGGTCTTGCTCACTGTTTTCTTCGATTACAATGGCTTGATGCATCATGATTTTTTGCCAACAGGTCGTACGGTTAATAAGGAATACTACAAGGAAGTAATGCAACGTTTGCGTGAAGCAATACGGCTCAAACGATCGGAATTGTGAAAAAAAAACATGGATTTTGCATCCCGATAATGCACCAGCTCACACGTCAATGGTTGTTCGTAATTATTTCGTAAAAGCAACACCGTTATCATGCTTCAACCACCGTATTCACCAGATTTGGCTCCCTGCGACTTTTTCCTATTCCCGAAACTGAAGAGACCAATGAAAGGAAAACGTTTTGCCACAACCGATGAGATAAAGTCAGAATCGAAGAACGAGCTGATGGCCATACCGAAAAGCGCATTCCAGAAGTGCTTCGAGGATTGGAAGAAGAGCTGGCATAAGTACATTATACGAGTGTCTTACAATTATTCATTGTAATTTGTAAATATAACACAGAAGTGTCAGCGGTAAAGATCACAGAGATGGGTCGTTGGTAAAGATCAGACAGAAGAGTAATCGGTAAAGAACACAGAGATGTGTCGTTGGTAAAGATCACACAGAAGGGTATTTGGTAAAGATCATATAAAACTGTAATTGGCAAAGATTGCCGATCGGATCACCAGTCTGTTTATACAGCAAGAAATCAGCATTGATACGTTTAAAACAATTTATTTGCCGATAGTAATTCGCGTAGGGGTATTGAATAAAACATGGTCCAGTCACCGCCGCCAAAAGAAACTACTTTCTTTAGAAAATAACATTATGAGTACTTAATCTTAACAAAAATCTTTAATAATTTATTCGATTAGTTTGGTCATAACTTTGAGAGTATTGAAGCCTTCTGGGAAGGTGACGTTCATCTTGTCGGCAAGATCTTGGAAGTCGATCTCCAGGGCCGTGGTGAAGCCGGCCCGTGCCGCCACTTTCTGAGAGCCCACCGCTGTGAAGATCGTCTCCGTTAGCGTGATACCGTGCTCTTTGCAAATGGGTGTCCTGCAATCACACATATCCAGATTTAAATATAGAATATATTAATAATTCATATAAAAATAAAGCTTATAATTAACATACTAGTACATTAAATTAAAAAAATATTTTTGCTAGCTTTGTAGAATGAAAAATATAAAAGGAATTTTTTATGTAAATACCCCAGAAAAGTCCCAAATGCTACCAGTTATCCGGGGCCATCGGGACAAGGACATCCCCAATGGAGGTATGTTGTGAGGTTGGAGGGAGTGCGAGTGTAAAAAGATAGTACCAAACATACATAATATCGTATCTGTGTCTGGTACTGGTATCAAGTACACGTAAATCTCTAGAAATATCCCTAATATCCTCAACACAAACGATATTAAAAAAAGTTTATTACGCTGTGTCAATCAGGAATAGAGTATGTGATAACTGGTTGGGGATCTGCCTCGGGCACTCACACAGAACGGCTCAACATAGCCCAAAAAGGTGTATTAAAAACATTTCTAAAAGTTCCGGATAGAACTCCGTCGTACGAAATATTTAAAAACTTTAAAGTTTTCAATACATAAAAACATAATCATATAAAATGTCTTATTTAAACTTAAAAAAAAACATATCTGAATACTCCACTGCCGAACATAAATACTTAACCAGGCAATAAGTCAATATGCTAGTAATTTCCAAATTTAATACATCTTTTGGAGAGAGGAATATTATTTCAAACTATTTATTTACAGACATTTTTTTATAACATTAGCAATTATTATAAAGAATGGTGTGTATTTACTATAAATTATTAATACATAATATAATAGCATATCGTGAACGCCTCACCATATAAAGACAATTTAAGTCAAATGGATATTTAGTTAAAAAAAGTGCAGGCGGCCTCAGAACAGGAAACCATACTCTCAATACTATTACTTTATACTTGTGTTATGATAATACACATTATACTTTTAATTTATTACTAAAGCCGCATACATGTACTACACATGTACTACACATGTACTACATGTACTACACATGTACTACACATGTACTACACATGTACTTCACATGTACTAGATGTACTACACATGTACTACATGCACTATACATTTACTACAATTAGACAAAAAAATCTGCCGGACTATTTCCGATAGATCGGTATGTACTGTGACATTAAATATTGGGAAGAAATGTGTTAGTGCCTGTATAAATGATTTTTTTATCCTTTCGTCTTTAGGGAATATGACATTATAATAAAGAAACAAAAAAGTACCCAAATGAAAATATGTTTACCTTGCCAGTAATAGTTCCGTCCCAATACTCATTCCTCTGTAATTTTTATTGACCGCAAGACCGCAAGCAGACAAAAACCTATCCACACCAAAAGCTTCAAACACATCAAATCGCGAAGCAACCTCGTTCAGAAGTTTGAGAATGCTCGGTGGCTCTACTGCCGGGGCGTCGCCTTCCTGTTGAAAAAATGTACCCTGAATATATGATAACATCCCTGACACACAGAAAAATGCAAATCGGATAAACTCACATCAAACTAAAATAACTTTTAAAATCTCGAAGAGAAAGAATTATTTTGTAACTTGTATATGCGAGCACCTTATCGCTTCATTTTTTTCGTTTAAAGATACAACTCTTGCGACCCGTTTTGATATTTTATTTATTTAAGTTGTAATTCATTAACGCCACAAAGGGCTTTTACATATTTTAACATTAAAATGATTATGTGTACAGAACTTAAAAAAAATAACATGATACATATTCGGTACTCGTATATAAGTGTAACATAATTATAATGTATATGTGTGTATAATAATGTATAAGTGCATGATACAGAGAAGTTATAAAGGGAAAGGTTTTTAATTTGTAGACACTACTTTTTTATAAAAATAGTAATAGACTGATCTACATGATACACAATACACAAGTGCATCATATAATATAATATAAGTGCAAGACATTGTAAAAAAAAATTCGATGTGTTTTTATATTTCGGATGATGTAAAAATGTATGAAATTGCACAATACATAAAATAGTATATGATACACAGAAAGAAGAATAAAAAACAAGTTTTTGGATTGTAGATGAGTACAAAGATAATAAATATAAAAAAATAATAATTAAACAATAGCTCTTATGCGATGCTCTTATAATTGTTGCAACATAAAAATATCGTTCAGGTATCTTTTAAACATGGGTAAACTTATATTAAATATATCTATAGCAGAGGTGAATTTATTTCCAAGTATATGTAGACGAGAAATCGGTGCATGCATTAGGTAGTTAGTCCCAGAATTATTGTTACAGAATAACATGTTTTGCCGAGTTTGTCGATGAGGTACTTTGAAATTGATTAGTTGCAGGAGTTCACAACAGTCTAATACACTATAAATAATTTTAAATAAAAAAAGTTAAGTCTGTTATTTTTCTTCTGTTTTCTAGAGTATGTATTTATTATGATGATTAGTGGGATGTACGAATTAAAATGTGACCACGCCCACTGCGACACTATATGTATCGGGCAGACGGGAAGGGCTTTCTCAACTAGATTCAAAGAACATATGCGATGTTACGAAAATAAAAGCACTTCTTCAAAATTCGCAGAAAATCTCTTACTGAATAATCACGTGTCGCTTGACAACAACAAGCCTGAACCCTCACATATAGAAAGAAAGGGTCTTAGATTAAATTCACTTGAACAATTTTAAATTAATAAACGAAAGAATGCTCCTAATATAACATTAATTATGAAAGTTAGGAAAATGATATAATCACCGCTTGTAAGTATGTTCACATTATCAAAGCAATATATATATATATATATTATATTTTTTATTTGAATACCCAACTAGAGTCCCAACTGCTCCCAACCGTCTGGACCCAGTGATACTATGGCATCCCCAATTGGGAAATGTTGTGAGGATGAAGGTATTGGGAAGGGGAAGGATAAGGAGAAGAGGAAGGTGGGAAATGCCTGGCTATTCAGATCTGGTCACCGAATACGGCTAAAAGCCATTTCAAGCAACGTTTCAATTCTGAATAGTGGTATTTCACCAGGGCGATACTGAAAGTATATTCCACTCTGAATATACTACATATTATTTTTAAATGAATTGATTGTAAAACAGCACAAATTAATTAAATAAAATTTACTTGCGAAAACCGGGATATGAACCCGCGACCTTCGGATTCGTAGTTGGGAGCCTTACCCCTCAACCGTGGAGGCCGTCAAATATAATATAACACATTTAAATAAATCAATTGAGAAAACATTTATATTTAACTATGGGGAAACACATTGCAAATGTAAAAATCTCACAAAATAGAGAACTTTAATTATTTTTTAACTAAATCAGTTTTACCGATAATAAATCATTATTTATAAACCAAATTAGAATGGGGGGGGGGGGAGGGGATATAAAATCATATAAATTATATCATATGAATGATACCTGAAGATGTGAGCATCGCTCACGAAACATGTAGTAATATTGTATATTAATAAAGTCATGTATACAAAGTTATTTTGTTTTAATTAAAATACTTATTATTACTTACTTATTAAGATTTACTTCTTATTACTTACTGATTACTACTTATTAATATTTACTTATAATTTTATTTTTTTACCTAAATTTTATTATTTACTTAATACTATTTACATAATTTTATTTACATATTATTTACCTATTTTTATTATTATATGCTTATTACTATTTACCTATTAATATTTACTTAATATTTAATGTGTATTATTATATGCTTATTAATATATACTTATTATTATTATTTGATTATTATAATCAAAAATCAAATTTTTATTACTTATCTACCATTATTTACTTATTAATATTTACTATTTTTTATTAGTGTATTATTATTTACTTATTAGTATTAACTGATTATAATTAAATTGTAAAGTCGCTTATCTCAAGACAGGATTGTTCTAGTGAGATGAGTGGCTAATGTTTTTGTTGTCATAATTAAGTTTAATGAAATTAAATAAATAAATAAATTATTGAATTCAATAGGTTGATTTTGCAATATTACTTGCCGTTACGTTACTACGCCGGGGACGTCCGAGGAAGACATGGCACGATCAAGTGAATCAAATACTTGAGTTGGGCCGTGTCAGAAAACGGAATAACAGAAGAGAATGTATGAGACATCGTATGAATGTGAATGATGTCAGAAGTGTATGAAAAGATCGAGTTGTTTGGCGGTTCGTCCTCTCTTCCTACCCCTGGGGGGAAACGGCGTGTTGTTTAGTTAGTTAGTTACTACCTCCTATAACAGGGCGTACCCTGTGCACTGTACAAAAAATAGTATACGCCCTTAAACTAGAGCGTTGAAAGATAGAACGGTTGCCGAGTGGATTTACAATATTCTAAACCGAGCGATGTGTAGACTTGTCCCTTTTCTTTAAATTTATAAGTAAACGTGAACAAGACTAAAGGTACGATTCAGTGACGTTTCGCAAGGACATCACTGTATGAAGTCAATACGAATATCAACATATATGGTTTTACCACACATTCGTCTCAGAGATCTCATTTCTACAGCATTCAGTCTACTTTCATCCTTCCTCTGCCAGTTCCATGCCTCACTGCCATACATCAGAATTGGTATCAGCACTCCATTGTGGACTGCTAGCTTCGCTTCTTTGGACAACTTTTTGTTTGCGCCAACCGCGTTCAGTCCTCCGTTAATGGAATTTCCTGCATTCACCCTTCTTTCAATATCCCTATCAGTCTTTCCATCTCTCGTAAACATTCCTCACAAATACACAAACTCATCTACCTGCTCCAAGTATTCATCATTCACAACTATATTACACACTGTTTTCGTACTCTCTCTTTCAAACACCATGACTTTGGACTTATTTACATTCATCATTAGTTAAATTAGTAAAAAAACGTTTATGTACGGCAAATTTGTGTTCCAACGTAAATTGGTTGATTTCAATTGAATTTACAGTGCACCATAATGCTTATTTTACTATTTAAAAAATATTTTATAATTCATTATATTTTCAAAGTAGGTGAGGTAAAACTTTATTTTAAATCGCCGTTAGCCTCCAAATAATTGTTAAAGGTGCCTCTAAAATCGCGACAAATTAATTCCTTTAATGGCCTATATTTAATGTAAAACAAAAATAAATAAATTACTTCCCCTCAGCCGCTGATCTCAACAGAGGACTGTCCTAGTGAGATGAGTGGCTGATGTTTTTTTTTATTTTTTTTAATTTATTTTATTTTAAGAATAAATAAAAATAAATCAAAATAAAAATTACAGGCATGTACCTAGTTTTTTAGTGTCTAGACATTTCAACAACCATAGTATGGGCATGTGCCTAGTTTAGTAGATGAAAAAATGTTAACTCTCTATAAATATACATAAAAAACGAGTACTGTTAGATACATTCGCACTAATACACTAATAAACTGTGTTGTTTGTATAATATAACTATAACTTTTTATAACATTTTTAATTCTATATTAGGAAATAAATAACGTATTTTCGTATGTTTAGTTAACCCTACTAAATGAATTGTGTTTTAAACCTACCGGTTTATCGCCTTCAGTGTTCGTTTTGGCGATTGGAAAGAGAAAGTTGACACCAACTATTTCCTTATTTACATCTGGGTTACCATCATCCTCCAAGCACACCACACTGAAGTTCTGCAACAGGATATTCTCGCACCAGTACCGTTTGATGCGTTCGAAGTTCTTTGGGTCACTCAGCAAATCTAAAAATGAGAAATATTCCACTTCAGTCCATAGATACTCTTTCTTCTGAAAAATGTGTAAAACGAAATGGTTCGTTGCTTCATGGATATGTAATAGGTATTTTAACTATTGATTTTGATTTTTAAAAACCAAACACTATCTTACGTAGAAAAAAAATTTATTCATTGTTTCAATTTCTTTTGGAAAAGGGTTATATGTACGAGGACCAATAATACAGCTGTGTGTTTGCATTAATTTAGTGTATGATTGAGTAAAATAAAACACGCTTTACTCCTTTTACTAACACGATTTTCTTTCTTTTAGAATTTTTATTTTATTTTTAAAGACATTTTTCAAGAATTTCAATGTACATTATATTATTGGTAAGTTGTATTACAGTGCTTGAATAATTACAGAACTTGAATAAAACTTTCAAAAAACTTGAAATATTAACATTGAAATTTTGATGAATCCTTCAGATTTTGTGAAACAACCTGCCCTTAATATTTAATCAGGCATTCCTAACAGGCATATTTATCAGATTATCACACGTATTATTAAACAATTTAAAACATGATTTTTTTATAGTCTACCATCTTGTGTATGTGTATTTCACGTATTTGAATTAAATTTACAAAGTCTAGTTTAATTAATTGTCAATTAATTCGAATAAAGTTACATTAAATTTAAAATCTCTTAAATTTATTTTCGATTTAATATACCTATTTAGAATATTATTAATATAAACTTTAGTAATAATAAATGTTATTTATTGATTTGTTATGCCGTGTTATTTTCTTGATTTTATTTTAAAATAAAAATTATTTCTTTTTTAAATATCTAATATAAATTTATTGTTTAACTTTTTTTACATTTTTAATTAATTACTCACCAACTTTCATTACTTATTGTTAATTTTTGTTTGTAATTTGTCTATTCTTACATTTTTATTATTTGTCTATATACTTTTAATTATTTTTTAGTATACAGTTTATGCTGATGAGGAAGATTTGCTTCTAAAACACGTAGATATTTATGTATTAAAAACAGTGGTGTAAATAAAGTACTTCGTATGAATAATATTAAATTAAATGTATTTGCCCACTTTGGTATTTGAACCCGCAACCTCTGGATATACGAGTATATCAAACAAAAGGGTTAAGGAGACATCAAAACCTTCCGATTGTAATTACGTAAATAGACCATGCATTAGTAGGTAAAATATAGATATTTAAAAATAGAATTGAACTCTTACTTGCAGCAATGGCGAATGGTTCTTCTGGTAGAAAATTTATACCCATAAATTCAATAACGTTCGCATACAAGCTTGGTGACACTTCTTGAACTTTGAACTTTTTTACCGTCCCGTCTTCAAGAGTTCTTTCGAAAGTTAACCACACTCTTGGGGAACTCATTGTTGAAAATGATTTTTATATGTTGTTATTGCGATTGTAATGTTTTCTCGGTACGTGCTCCGCTTCCCGAACGTGAAGAGATAACGCGTGATAAGGTATGACCGGAGTACAAATGTAGGATTATATATCAGAGACAACATTAAAACTACAGATAGTCTCAATTTATTTTTATAAAAAATGGTCAAAAACTGTATGTTTGCTGAAAGTGGTGTTTTCGCATTATCCATGTTATCCCTTATGTTGTAATCAGTGTTGAACCTTATGTAGCATATATACTCGATATTATCATTATTATTTACTTATTATTACTCACTTATTACTATTTACTTATTACTATTTACTTATTATTATTTATTTCTTCGAAAGATGTAAAACCACTTTATGGAGTTATATGTATTAAATTAATAAAAATTACTATATTTAATCACTTTTTTGTATTCTGTATATTCCTGATGAGGAATGATTCGCTTTCGAAATATGTTTATATGTATATATGAATAAAGTTGTGATTACAAAGTAATTTAAATTCATAAAAGTAATGCCACGAAGTGAATACCAATCTTTTGAAGAAATATAAATAAAAATTACTTTTTTTTTTCTTCTAAACATATCAATAGCCCAATATTAAACTACAAAAAGTCCAAAAAATTATCACTTACAATATGGATATCAAACTATTCACCAAAAGGAGCTAGTGTCCAGTTAGATGGAAACAAAAATAATAAGAATGTTTAACTTCTTGGGTGCTGAAAAAACGGTTTGAAATTTTTAAACATTCCAATGTATTCCAGTTTTATACAATTCTGATTCAAATTGTTTCTATTTAAACTAATTATTATCCATGCACTTCAATTTTGAATAGAAATAAAAGTCTGAATTCATAAAAAAATTGACATTTTTGCATACATATTTTGATATGGTACGTGAAAATGCAAAATACTGATTATCCCAAAACAACAGATTTTGGCTTTTTGCAGTTTGATATATAAAAAGGGTGTAGTTAAGTAATCATTGTTTTGTTCATTTACAATTGATAAATAATCAGCAAAGATGAACTCTTACCCCGCTACCCTTCGGCCGAGTTTGTTGTTCTGGGGGACTTCAATATTCATAATGAACCATGGTTGAAGTTCTCATGTACAACGAACTCGGCTGGCCAACAGGCGTAATTCTTTGCCCTTTGCCATGGGTTGGATCAACTGGTTCAGGAGCCTACGAGGATTACTGATGTCCAGACTCACCATTCCAATCTGCTAGACCGATTTTTAACTAATGAGCCACGTGGTTATGAGATTGATGTCACAGCGCCTTTAAAATCGTTCGACCACTACCTGGTGACGACATCAATCCCTATTAACTTCAGACCACCAATCAAGAGGCTGAAGAGAAAAATGTGGCACTATATATAGCTCAGCAGATTGGTTCGGTATGCGAGCTCATTTTAATGCTTTCCATGGTCAGCTGTCTGTTTTCAGAAAGTCATCACATCTGCGATGGATGGCTTCATTCAGTCAACCGTTAAAGAAACTGGTGTTTGTTTAAAGCCGTTGTTCAGTTGACAATGCTCCGAAGCAGTTCGACGAAAAAACACGGCTTACCGAGCCTACAACACATCTCGAACGTCAGAAAACAGATCAGTATTTAAAAAATTGGCAAATGAAAGTAAGAGATTCATTAATAGGTCAAAATTTGAGCACGACCTACAGATCAGCAAAAAGCTAGCTTAGCAGCAGAGCAATCTGGTCGCTAGCGGGCTCCATAGGTCGCAATTTCTGTAAATCTAGTCTGCCGCCTCTTACCAGACTCGACGATTCTCTAGCAAACACTGTCACCGAAAAGGCCAATTTTTTAGGGAAAATGTTTGCGGAAAACTAGGCCCTTAATGACCGGGGTCCCATACCACCGTCGGTTTCTCACTGCGGTTTATTTATGAAAAAGCTGAGGATCCGGCATCGGGATGTACTACATGTTTTACGGTTTTTTACTACCCTGGTTTTGCAGAGGTGTGCTGCAGACATTGCTCCAGTTTTTTCAAAGCTCCTTAAAATGTATCTGAAATGGGGCTCTGTGCCCTCTGGTTCAAAAAAAGCGGTCATTCACCCTATACCTAAGAAAGGTGACCGCTCCAACCCGGCTAACTACCGCCCCATAGCGATCACATCAGTTCTGTCCAAGGTGATGAAACGTGATCAACGACAAACTGCTCACGTACCTCGAGAAGAACAAAATTATTAACGACTGTCAGTACGGATTCCGGCGGAACCGCTCATGCGGTGATTTTGACAAACTTTACCATATGATGAGTCAATTGGAATGGCAAGAGCTTTGTAACTTTGATACCGTTAATGAGGCGCTGCACCATTTTTATTCTTGTATATATAATATATTTGACGCTTGCTTTCCTAGGAAACCTCCCAACAGAGGTGGACATAGATATCCGAAGTGGTTCTCTAGAGATACCATCGCGAGCATCGAGGTGAAGCATGCTCACCATAAAAAATGGAAAGCCACTGGTGACCAACGTGAGTATGAAATGTTCAGTAAACTCAGAACAGTTGTGAGACGAAATGTTCATATAGCATTTCGTACATATGTTAAATCTATAGAGAGTGATAATAATAATAATAATAATAATGTTTTTATTTAATTTCTAATACAATTACAAACATGTTATATTTAATACGTAAGAGAAATTACAGGTACTTATTTAATATTTGTAAAACAATGTACAAGGAAAAAGAAATATACTAAAAATAAAAAAAAATAAATTCAGAGATATTTAAATAAATTCAGGCAGTGGTGAAGATCGCGTCAATGAGAAGAGATTCTTTCAAGAATCAATAGAATTTCCCTTTTGAATCTTTCCTCACTGACGCAAAATATGTCGATATCCTGTGAGATTTTGTTCAGGAGCAATATACTCCTCCCCACCGGGAGAACCATTGGCAGGTTGGTCCTACAGGTAGGAAGATAGAATAATCTATGACGACGCTGTCTTAGATAGTCATCAGGAACATAAAGACTTATGCGTTCAAAAATAGCTGAATTCTCTATGGAGCCTCGCAGCAGTCTAAAAAAGTGGGTAGCGGCATACCCCTCTCTTCTGAGCTGCAGGGAGTGAAATCCAAGCATGCCCAGAAGAAAGTTAGTTGGATAAAGCCACGGATAGAGTCCGTACTCCCTCATGTAAAGAAATCTCAAAAACTTTTTCTGAACCCTCTCTAACATGAGGGAGCACCCCGTCTCGTGAGGATTCCAAATAGCCGACCCACTCTCCAGCCTACTACGGACTAAAGAGAAGTATAATATTCTAAGAGTACGAGTATCCCGAAAAACCCTCACGGTCCGAATGACAAATCCTAACATTTTTAATGCAGATTGACATACCCCTTCGATATTAACACGAAACGTAAGTTTACTTTCATACACGATTCCAAGATCCTTTATAGTAGAAACACGTTTGAGATTATGACTGAGCATAGTATATCTGTGGTAGGTGAGACTAAATGCTCTGGTGAAAGACAGGACTACGCATTTTGAGATATTGAAATAAAGCTGATTTCGTAGGCTCCATTCATAGATGTTATCAATGTCAGCTTGAAGATGTAGGCAATCTAAAATATTTCTAATTAGTAGAAATAATTTGAGATCGTCAGCGAAAAGGAGAAAGCGAGAAAAACGGATGACTTTTGCAATGTCATTAATGAAAATAGAGAAGAGAAGAGGCCCTAGGATTGACCCTTGGGGGACCCCAGAAAAACAAGAAAATCAGCGGATTGAAAAATTCCGTGTGTGACAAATTGCTTCCGGTTTTTGAGATAACTTCTAAAAAAACTTTAGCATACGTAGGGAGAAACCCATTTGGGCAAGTTTTGTTAGTAAGATATCGTGATTCACGGTATCAAAGGCTTTGGAGAAATCATTATACGAACAGTCTACTTGGTATCCACTATCTAGGGACTTAGCAACATAGTCAGTGAAAACCATCAGATTGGTTTCCGTAGATCTTCCTTTTCTGAAACCATGCTGTTCGGGGATAATATATGCGTCTATTTGAGGTACAATGAATTTATGGATTAGTTTTTCAAATAGTTTAGCAGGAGCTGAAAGTATGGCAACAGGTCTATAATTCTCGATTGACTTTTTGGAATCATTTTTAAAAATAGGACATATTTTTGAAATTTTCCATAATTCTGGAAAAGTGGAGGTACTAATAGCTAGATTAAATATAAAAGTTAAAGGTGCTTTGAGGAATTCAGCGCACCCTTTAATAAAGAATACGGGAACGAAGTCGGGGCCGATAGAGTGCGAGTTCTTCATGTGTCTTATGGCATTCATAACATCAGATTCCGTAAATATACATAAGTCAACGTTAGAGGCTCCTCTGGTAGTAAATGCGGCAGCATAAAATGATATCAAGCATGATTCTAAGTCATTTTGGGACTACGTCAAATCACTACGTAAGGACGGTGGTATAACGGACACCATGATGCATGGTGATCGAGAAGTTAGAGGAGCGGATGTAGCCAATGCGTTTGCGACACATTTCCAATCCGTGTATAGTAATGAGCCTCCATTACTAAATCCCAATACTGCTGCCAAGATGAATGTGAAGGGAGCCCAGAACATTGATATACGTCATATAGACGAATCAGATGTAAAATCTTCCATTACAAAAATGAAACATACACATTCTCTTGGTCCTGATTTTTTACCAGTCTTTTTTCTGAAAGGATGTGTTGATTTTTTAAAGCTGTCCCTAAGCTTCATATTCAACCTCTCTTTAGAAACTGGTATATTTCCTGATTCCTGGAAAGTCTCAAAATTTGTCCTATCTTTAAAAGCGGGTCAAAGACATTTGTGGAAAATTTCAGACCGGTGGCTATTCTCTCTGCCCCGGCAAAGCTGTTCGAGTCAATACTCCACAAACACATGCTGTCGCAAGTAGAGCCATTTATAATATCGGAACAGCATGGGTTTAGAAAGGGCCGATCAACAGACACGAACCTATTGGTACTCACAGATTATGTATCAAAATCCTTAGATATAGGCTACCAAGTTGATTGCTCATACAATGATTTTTCGAAGGCTTTTGATACTGTAAATCATGACATCTTATTAAATAAACTGTCAATGTTAGGTTTTTCTTTACGGTTTCTAATATTCTTTGCCATCTATTTTACTAGAAGAAAACAATTTGTATCGCATGGAATATTTTTGTCTAAATTATTTCCTGTGCTCTCTGGAGTCCCTCAGGGCTCTAATTTAGGCCCCCTCCTCTTTTCTATTTTTATTAACGATATCGCAGAGAGCATTCTGCATTCCAGGTTTCTTCTTTTCGTTGATGACCTAAAACTGTTCTTAGAAATATTAACTTTAGAAGACTGCAATCGACTCCAATCGGATATTGATAGAATTATTGATTGGAGTAAGAGAAATCAGATTGAGTTCAATATTTCTAAATGTTTCATTCTTTCTTTCACAAGGGCGTGTCATACTTGGTTTCACCGGTATAATATGAACGCCCGAAGTTTAAAACGTGTCTCCACTATGAAAGATCTTGGTATCGTGTTTGATAGTAGGCTGACATTTCATGCTCATATTGAAGTCGCCTGTAGTACTTCATTAAAAATGTTGGGTTTCGTCCTACGTACTTCAAGGAATTTTAAAGACACTCGGGTTCTCATAATTTTATATAACTCGCTAGTAAGGAGTAGGCTTGAGAGTGGGTCGGTGGTTTGGAGCCCACATCAGCTGAAGTATTCCCTCATGTTGGAAAGAGTTCAGAAGAAATTTTTAAGATTTCTTTATTTGAGGGAATATGGCTACTACCTGTGGCTCTATCCTACCGACTTTCTCCTAGGTATGCTCGGAATGAACCATCTGCGGGTCAGAAGGGATGTACACATTGTGACACATTTCTTCAGACTGATCCGCGGATGGTTCGAAAATTCGGCTGTCATGGAGAACATTCATTTCTATGTTCCCGATGGTTATCTCCGTCACCGACAGCATAGACTGTTTTATCTCCCGGCCTGCAGGACCAACTTGCCAATGGTCATGCCGGTGGGGAGGGCAATCTTGTTATTAAATAGAATCACTTCGGATATCGACATATTTAGCATCAATGAAGTTGAATTTAAACGTAAAGCTTTGTTGCTACTTGTATAATGCCAGTATGCCTTGTATACAATTTACTGAGATTATGTATGTCTAACTTATTTTTTGTTTCAATTTTTATTATTTTTTAAAAGTAATTATTTTGGATGTTGTACATCCTGTATCATCTTTAAAAATGCCTTAAAATGTAAATTTTGTAAAATTTTTAAAAAGAATAAACAGTTGAATTGAATTATCTCGCGTAGGTGACGCATGTATGGGGGCGGTGGCTGGAACGTTATGGTGAGATTCAAACGATCTCACTAGACATTTCTAAGGCCTTTGATCGGATTTGGCACCGAGGAATTGTCAACAAACTGCCCTTTTACGGACTTCCCGTATCCTTGTGTACGTGGATTGCCAACTTTCTAAGGGAGAGATCGATTCAAACGGTTGCTGATGGTTTCATCTCTTCCTCGTATTGAATAAATGCTGGCGTTCCACAAGGATCGGTTCTGTCTCTGACATTGTTTTTATTGCATATCAATGACCTCTTGACATGTGCACCAATCCATTGTTACGCGGATGACAGTACAATCCATCATAGTTTTTTGTTTGACAAGCCCCCAAAGATCATTGAAGCAGAGAATGGACGGTTACCTCGAGTGGGTCTCCTCTTGGGTTAAGAATAACCTCGTCGAATTTAATGTTTCAAATACCCAGTCATCTAGTCTCCTTTAATGGAAGCAATCTTCCCAACAAGCCCTCTATTGATATGCTTGGTGTAACCTTAAGTGACCAGCTCGGGTATGGGGGCTCCATCGAAGCCAGAGTAAAGTTAGCCTCTCAGAAGCTGGGCGTATTGTACAGAGCCCGCAGATACTGTAATACTTCACTACTGCTGAGCCTGTACAAATCGCAATTGCGCCCCACTATAGAATTTGGCAGCCACCTCTGGTCGTGAGTCCCAAAATATCTGAAAAAAATCTTTGACTCTGTGCATAAACGGGCGGTCCGTTTGATAGATTCGCCTGTCTTAACAAACGGACTCCAACATTTGGTGCAAAGACGTCAGCTGGGAATACTGTCCTTGTTTTACCGGTATTTTAATGGAAGATGCTCTGAGGAACTAGCGTCAATAATCCCTTCGGCACCGGTGCATAGTCGGGAAACACGCCAAACGCTTGCCCAACATTTGCACACGGTTGACATTTATCACATGAGAACGGATCGCTTCTACGACTAGTTATTGTGTTCAACAGCTCGGCTGCCAGACTCTGTGTTTCCTCATGAAACAAAATGGGTCTCTTCATGAACCAAGTTCACTCCTTCCTACCCTCTAAAAGACTCTCCACACAGCATCCCCAAAGATGACGTAGGCCTTGAGGGAAATTATTTCCCTCAGGGTCTCCAGTGTGGTGTTTCCATAAATAAAAAAAGACGTAACTTTTTACTAGGAACTATTTCTTGATCATTGTCTGGGATAACCATTATTTTATTTGAGAGATTTAATACACATACTTGAAAATATTACTTTTTAAACTATAGTTAAATTAGTTATCGAATAGCTACAATACCCATACGTGCTACGAAACCAGCAGCGTGGCTTCGTTCTTGTTAACTAAATTATTTGTCATATATTATTTGAATGGTTTTGGTCTTGTTATGTTTTAAATGTCCGCTCTGCCGGAATAAATACCCAAATTGTATCACCAAGATAATGATAGTGGAATACTTTTTATACCCCGAATAAGTCACTGTCATATTGATGATTGTTGATAATCCAAAAAGTATAAATATGATCGATATATTGCACTTGCTGTACCTAAATATTCGCACCTGAAGTACTGGGTATGTAGGTACTCAATAAAGAAATAGATATTGATACGAATATATCTGTCGAATATTGGTATTTTAAAAAGGGTTTATAGTTTTTACAAGCCGGGAATTGAACCCGCGACCACCGGATTCATAGCCAACAATCGTAACCATCCAACCACAGAGACGTCAACCCTTTGTTTAATGACCAGATCTGAATAGCCAGATTCTTCCGAAATGCCACTACTTTATTCCCCTACACCCCCAGCTCCGTCAACCTCAGAATATCCCCATCCTTCCTATGGCTCCGGGCAATTATTGAGAAAGTGTTGATCATAATAACCTCAATTCTAATTTGGAAATAAAAAATATACATAATTTTTTGTATCGTCCTTTTGTGTTAACTGTACCAATAAGGATGTATCTGTTGTTATAGTTGTGGCGTTTCATAGACGCAAAAGGCGTAAAAGAAACGATTTCTTTATTAGATAATAATTGTTGGTTTAGCGATCCCGCTCTATAATAATGATTAAGGTTTCAATTAAGATTCACTGGCGATAATTGCCCCCTGCGCTAATAAGTTCATTAGTGCCTCCTTATCCGCGCCGTGATCTGATTGGAGAACTTTTACTTCATTGTATCGAATAATTATTTGTGTTTAGGGCCATAAATTGACAATGTTGTGAAAAATGCGAGATTTTTTCGTTTCTGTGTTTCACATAAAATTGAAAAATAGATCACTTCTTCAACGAACGCAAATTCGGTTCGTGGCACTATTTTTTACATGAACAATTTTTTTTATTGTTTAATCACTAACGTGAACATTGTCGAATTGGCACGTGAAAGAACGAAAGAAACGCCTGGAAGAGGAAGAGTATATTTTTTCTGAATACGATGTATCCTGCGAAGGAACCATTGGTTTCGGAACATGTATATATTTAAAAAAATAAAACAATAACTTTGTTTACATCACTTTTATTTGGTACATACTTTTGCAGTATAATACTTTTTTTTTTACAGTAACTCCACACAGGAGACCAAGGAGGAAATAATTTCCCTCAAGGCCTATATCATCTTTGGGGATGCTGTGTGAATACTGCTCTGAAGAAGCTACGGTAGTGACGAAACCCGGTCCGCAAAAGTATATACCAAATAAAAGTGATGTACACAAAATTATAGTTTCATATGAAAAAAAATGTTGATATTTATTTATTAAAGGAGTGGTTTAAAAAACATGTATTTTTATTACTAATTGGAAAACGGTTTAATTGTTTGCTCTTAAAAATATGTCAAACGATATTAAAAACCACAAAATCATTTGCTCTCGCCAATCCAATTTTAATTAAAATGTTCTCTTTTATTTGTCTCAAATCTTGCAAACTTACTCTCAATTGCTGTAGTCCCCGGTGTCCAATGAATGTTGATATCCTTAGTTCTGCATTCAAACCATCTAAATTTTATATTCCCGGATTTAATGTTCTTCCTATCGAGTTTTCATCCACTCTCGTATCGTCATCTTACCCTAAAATAATGCAGTCTCTGAATGTATGATCTTCTATCGTCCTTTTTTATAATGTCATAAGCAGTGGACATTGACCAATCGGCAAATATTGCCTCTCGTTCGGTACCGCACCCGCGCTACAATTGGAATAAGTTTACTGAAACATTTTAGTTTCACAATTCTAGCCAGGCAATGATTTCTGTCTACTAACATTGATATTAGTTTTGTTTATCGTATAAACAGACATTCACCTGAATAATACGGGATATCATAATTTTATACCAAAAACGTCAAGATTAAACAATGATGTAAGTAAATATCACAACATTGACAATTTCTCAACTTCCATGAAATCATTTAAGATCTGATTATAAAAAGCCATAGTTGATGTTTTTTTTATATCTTCATGAATAAAATTGAAATATAAAACTAAATTTAAAGCAATTAAATTCGTTGAATTTTGTTTTGTGACTTTATTTAGCCTTCAACATTTTAACATCTTCGTTTGTTTGTCCATCCTGCAAACAAACTATATCGTTATAGCACTATCGTGTTTTGGTACGCGCCGAGTTTCAGTGAGATCGGTAAATAAACATTGTTATTTTTAACTAAATAATTCATAAACTTAATTGCGTACACCATACATTTGTAATTTAACATGCTTTTTTCTTCTGAAGTCGTCTTCTGTCGGAGGCAATCAACGGGCGATTTCACCCAGCAGACTTCTAACTAACTGTCCTCCTGCAAGTCACGTGGATTACCTACAAATTACTTTTTTTTACAGTTTTTGTTATTATTATATAGTTTCTCCCATATATTAAAATAATCCCACTTGGCTACAAATATCTCTACGTCCCTGTTGCTAGACGGCCATATTCCAGGGTTTGCAGAATGCACAGTTAGGAAAACGGCACCCGTTAAAAAGACGGCACCCTTTGTATCGGCTTTTAACTGGTGACGCCTCGTCTTTGTTTATCCACACACATAGCTTTGTTTAACCATAGCCCATCACCCCCAGAGCGCCTGCTTCCTTTCTTGGCGGGCCGTAATTACGAGTCAACTTCTGCGAGACGGTGACGGAGAGACTAGTCCCACGTTCGCACCACCCGACAGCCATATTTCTGTGTTATGGACATTCATAATACAGGCGGACCTCGGCTTTCGCACATTCGACTTTCGCACAATTCGCTATTTCGCACATTTTTGAAAAATCGTTTTTTTTTTGCAATAATGCAAAATGTGTTGTTTCCCTGTCGCACTGTGAAAAGAGTTACGTTCTGTTCGCACATATGCATTAACATACGAGCGCG
>JAHDVE020007307.1:0-34368 GCA_022606495.2 Halesus radiatus | reverse complement strand
AAATGCTCGCTTTTGTTCCGTAAGAGCTTTGTTTTAATTTCACGTGAATGAGCCTGCGGATGCAGTAATAAGTTATTCTTCCCTCATTCGCCATGTGATTGCACACCGATATTATTTCTTCTTCGAAAACAATTTCGATAAATACTTGAAACGTTTTTCAATACTTTGGAATGAATTATATAAAAACCTTTAAAATGGAATACATTACTCGTACATTTAAACTTGTGTTTCTGCTAAAATAAACTTTTTTATTAAACCTTGAAGTTATATAGTATATTCTTTCAACTGTTATGTTATTAACTATTTGCTGCGTCCTCTTCGGGCTGTATCCGTGAGTTTCGTCGTCGGCTCATAAAGCTGAGTGATACGCAAATCAACCTAATCAATATTACTCAACAATATTGTATTTTTTTAGTAATCATTTTTAAATGCATTTTTTTCCTCATAGAACCACCAAAACACCTGTCAAACACACATACATAATTGTTTACTCAATAATATTTGTTTCATCTCTCACAATTACGTTCATTAGTTTTTTTCTCTACTATTCTTCACATCTTTTTACAATTAATTATTGCACTTTTTTCCAGATATATTATATTACCATACTATGTCAATACTAGCTTTTTCCCCTTCTGTTTTTTTATAATGGCCCATAATATGAACTAAACTTGCCAATTTGACTGTCCTAAAACGGGATTTGTTCCCAGTCGAGCAGACAAAGCTACCTTACATTTTATTGTGTAATAATGTGTGTGTTTCAAATAAAAGAAAAAAAAATAAAGTCGGAATAGATCTGAGGGAAGTGTTACCGGGGAGAGGGACGTCGGAGAGTTATTATTTATTAATTCAAAATAATGATGGTATTATTACGCAATACGATAAACATAAAGTTTTTAAATAGAAAAATATTTATTAAATATTTTACAAATTTACATAGGCTTAGCATTTATCAAAATCCAATCAGAAATATTACTTTTTTCTGACCGTTCCATTGTATGTTTTACAAAATATTTAAAATACGAATATGATTTTTAAAGTGGAGAAAAGTATGTTTAATAATTTGTCGTTGCGTTTTTGTAAATAAATGTAATCAAAAAAATGTGTAATCCGCATTACAAAAAAAAACAACAATGTTTTGCTTCGACACCGAAGAGATCAACGATGCTAGTTCCTCGGAGCATCTTCCATTAAAATACCGGTAGTACAAAGACAGCATTCAGACCTGACATCTGTTCTCCAAAGATTGGAATCCGTTTTAGAAGATATGCGAATCTATCGAGCGGACCGCCCGTTTTTGCAGAGAGTCAAGGGTTTTTTCCAGATATTTTGGTGCTCCCGACCAACCGTGGCTGCCAAATTCTACAGTTTGTGCAAGATCGGCAGTTGTATACTATTCTTATTGTTAATTCTGTCATTTCGTTATTGACTGTCATTATAATCACGATTTCCAACGTTATATCGTTAGTCATTGCGTTTAGCTATAATATTCTATAAGATATTCAGAGTAATAAGTTCTCAATAGATATTCGCAACGAATGGGGTATTTGAGGGTGAAATAATCATTATTCCGGCCAATTGGGGATACCGGCCAAACTTTAATTGTTGCAATTTCACCAAAAATGACATCGCTAAGCCCAGTTAATGTATAGGCCGCTTCATGCGGACAGGGGACCAGGGACGTCTGATTGGGCTATTTACTTTGAAGGAAAGTTAACGTACTTAAATATGAAGCCAACCCATAAACTAGTCGGCCCTAAAAATTCTCAAGGTGTATGTTAGTGTCATGTAATCAACTGTATTTTACTTTGATTACGGCAGAAAGGCGGAACGATTTTAAAAAAAATCACGCATAAGCGAATTTTTGCGTGATTTTAAAGCAGATATAGGTCTAATTCATTTTATTTATTCACTTGTCAGGAAGATTGCTAAATACAAAATTGTTGGAATAACTTATGGAAACTTGAAAATCTCACTGTAAGATTTAATCATTGATAATGTAATGATGCCCTTTATTAAGTATCAAAACAGTGTACCATCAGCACAGGTGGCAATAAGGAGTAAGTTTATTTATTTATTTATTTATTCATTAACGCCCCAAAGGGCTTTTACATATTTTAACATTAAAATGATTATGTGTACAGAACTTTAAAAAAAATAACGTGATGCATAGTTGGTATATAAGTGTACACCCACTTTATAATATGCTTTCGACCTTTCACTTCTTTTTCAATCGTATTATCATTTTTGCGAGGTAATGTTTGTTGTAGTTTATTGTACTTATTGATTATTATTGCTATGTAAATATTCGCGTAAGTTTTGTGCATAATGCCTGTTTTATGTACTAAAATGAAATTTAAATAAAATAAGGCAATACGATTCTCCGATGCGACCGATACCTTTTTATTTTCCGTGTCTTTCCTGTTTCACATTTCAATTGAAATTTGTTAATAAATGATGAAATAAATAAAAATAAGCAAAGTTGTAATTAATAACCCTGCTCGCAATAGGATTAGGGGAATAAAATGTGATAAATTCAACGGAATGGTTTGTAGAGCCGATTGGAAGGTCGATACAATGTCCAACAAAGAACCTAGCTGGTTCCCCGTTTAATTTAAAAATTAAGGCGGCAACTGCGACTGGCCGTAAAAATAAATCAGCCCCTCAGACACGGGGATTAGTGGCTCGATGTCTATCTGGTCCATTACCATCACGCTACCATTTACCATCCATAACTATCTTCTTCCGCCCGGTACGTCCGCCCTCGCTGGGCCGCCCTAGCTAGCCGCCCTGGGGGCTTTTGCATCGAAAAAAGCCAATCGGATACCCCATGTAAATTAGCGGAAGAATAAGGGGAGTGCTGACGTCACACTGGATTAAACTGAGGGAGGGTTAATCAGACGGTGAAATTAGAAATTAAATTTGCAATTATATTTTAAAACGATACACATACATTTTGTTCGTATTGTGCTTCCCCTATCATCATTAGATAATTTGTATTTTAAACTTTAGCATTCCTATTTAACTTTAATATTTTGGGAAATAGCGTTGACGTATTGATTGACTCAATGCATAAAACAAAGTATTCTCTCTTCCAAATACTGCCAAGAATTATACTAAATTAATAATGTTTTAATCATACAAAACCAAATTGTTGTTATCTTTCGCAATATTCCATCGTGTACATACGTTAACCAAAATTTTCAGTTTGAATTTTCAATATCAGTTTGAACTTATACAACGTTTTGTTTTCTAGTTTAGAGTCATCGTTAATAACGGTTTATTTGATTTGGAATTCATGATGTATGGATTCCGTTAATTATGATTTACTTTCGAATAATTATTCCATACTTTTATCCGAGTCGCAAAATACTTTCAGTAAGATAAATTCTGTCGTGCAAAATTATATTTCTAAAAATAAAAAATATAATAACCCTATATACTCGTAAAATACAAATAAACTAGAGAACACTTACAATACTCTTCCCAATTTTAAAGATATATTAATGGTTCCTAATCATACAAACAAATATGGACGTTAGATCACATGATTCCTAGCTGTTTAATATGTTGAATAATCCCCCTGAAATAAGAAGAAAAAAAACTAAACAGTTAGAAACAATTGAGAAATAAAAATATTGAAAACTTGGCTAGCTGAAAGATGCTATTTATATTAGATAATAATATTATTTTACATGTGATTTACTGTTGTCGTTTATGTTTTGATTTTATATATATTTATTTTAATATATTCTGGCAGAAATATTTTTGTGTAAAATTCATATTTTAAGTTCATTTTTTTATGTTTTAATATTTATATATACATATATGTATATATATATAGATATTTGGAACCTTAATTCTCACATGGTTATGCAAACTTTTTAACCAGTGTTTAGAGGAGGGTTACACCCCATTAGATTGGCGAAGGGCTGTGATCATGCCTCTATACAAAGGGAAAGGGTCACGCATGGAATGTGGAAATCACAGGGCTATTAGCCTGCTAAGTTCAGTTGGAAAGCTGTATGGTAGGATATTGATTGAAAGGGTACAAATGAAAACAAAGGATAAAATATAGGATGTGCAAGGTGCATTTATGAGTGGAAGGGGGTGCATGGATCAGATTTTCTCGTTGCGGATGCTCACAGAGAAGTTTCTGGCAAAAAATCAAAAACTTTTCTGTGCTTTTGTAGATCTACAAAAAGCATACGACCGAGTTGACAGAAAAAAGTTAAAAGTGAATACAAATCTTAAACAGGCAATCGCATCTCTGTACGAGGGAAGCGTTGCATGTGTTAGGGCAAACGGTGATTTTACGGGGTGGTTTGACATCACAAAAGGTGTAAAGCAAGGCTGCGTAATGTCACCGTGGTTATTCAATCTATAAATGGATAATTGTATGCAATAATTGAAAGAGGTGGGCTTGGGCGCAAAAATGAGTAGTCTGCAAGTATGTTACCTGTTGTATGCTGATGATGCGGTGCTGATTGGTAACAGTATGGAAGATCTACAGTCCCTCGTATCTAGGATGAACGAAGTATGTATGAAGAATGAGCTAATGATGAATGTAAGTAAGTCTAAAGTCATGGTGTTTGAAAGAGAGAGTACGAAAACAGTGTGCAATATAGTTGTGAATGATGAATACTTGGAGCAGGTAGATTTTTAAGTTTGTGTATTTGGGAATTATGTTCACGAGAGATGGAAAGACTGATAGGGATATTGAAAGAAGGGTGAATGCAGGAAACTCCATTAACGGAGGACTGAACGCTGTTGGCGCAAACAAAAAGTTGTCGAAAGAAGCGAAGCTAGCAGTCCACAATGGAGTGCTGATACCAACTCTGATGTATGGCAGTGAGGCATTGAACTGGCACAGGAAGGATGAAAGTAGACTGAATGCTGTAGAAATGAGATCTCCGAGACGAATGTGTGGTAAAACCATGTATGATCGTGTGAAAAATGTTGAGATTCGTAAAGAATGCAAGACTGATGTAAGCGCAGTGAGCAAGATTAAGAAAGGGACGCTTAGATGGTTTGGGCATGTAGAGCGAACGAATGAAGAAAGGAGTGTAAGGAGAATATATGACGCGAATGTGAATGGAAGAAGAAGCCGGGGACGTTCAAGGAAGACGTGGCACGATCAAGTGAATCAAATACTTGAGTCGGGCCATGTCAGAAGTCGGAATAACAGAATAGAATGTATGAGACGTTGTATGAAAGTGAATGAAGCAAGAAGTGTATGCCAAGGTCGAGTTGTCTGGCGGTCCGTCCTCTCTGCCTACCCCTTCGGGGAAACGGCGTGATGGTTAGTTAGTTAGTTAGTTATATGTAAATTTTGAGTTTGAATAACAAGCTCCCGTTAGACAAACTACAAAAAAGTAATTTATCGGGACTATGTAAAAAAAAGATGAATAATAAGTATGTATACACTTGTAACGTATATTTCAATTTTTGTATGTAGGTTTACATCGTTTCAATAACATATAAAGCTGATCATCTCAACCAGTGAGATGAGTGGGTTATATTTGGATTTTGTTTTACAATTTTGCAAATAAAAAAAAAAAATTAAATCTTCCCGACGGAATGCATAAAAAAAATAAACTCTTTTCTCAAATGATAAACTTCTCACAATTATATGATTATTTTTGAGTGAATAGCTCAGGTATTACCCCTTCTCACAATTATATGATTAGTTTTGAGAGAAAAGCTCAGGTATCACCCCTTCTCACAATTATATGATTAGTTTTGAGTGAAAAGCTCAGGTTTAACCCCTTCTTAAAATTATATGATTAGTTCTGAGTGAAAAGCTGAGGTATCACCCCTTCGCACAATTATATGATTAGTTTTGAGTGAAAAGCTCAGGTATCACCCTTTTCACAAAAAAGATCTTTGAGGGGCAATATTAATAAAACATGAATAAATCTAAGGTGATGTAACTGAGAAGTTAGTTTTGAGTGAATAGCTCAGGTATCACCCCTTCTCACAAGAAATATCTTTAAGGGGCAATATTAATAAAACATGAATAAATCTAAGGTGATGTTCCTGAGAAGGAAATAATCAACCCGTAACCTTTTGTTAAGAGAGGAAGAAAAAGGAGCAGACAACATCCACGTTGGCCGCCAGTGATGAAAAGGGAAGACAGTTCAACTCAACTCGAGGCCAGAAGCAGGGCTAACCTCAGGTTCCACCATGGTTAGCTCAGCTGGTAAAGGCATCTCATCTCTTATCTCAAAGTCGAAAGCCGGCCTCAACCTTATATCGGGGAAAGGTAACTAACTACTCGAATGAGAGATGCGTGCTTTCTAGTCAGGGTTTATTTACAGGACAACATTTACAAGTAATCACATACGGGGTTTCGAATTCTAGGGGCCTGATCCTAGTCTAATCTGTTATATATAATCTCTCTCTGATGAATCTCCAACCGGACGTGTTATTCAAAGGGCACAGTTATTAACAGCACATACAACAGGGTGAATTCAAATCTGCTTACATGGGCGGACGGCGACAGTAGGCACGATTCCTTTAGTGTAAAAGTGTGTTGACTAGGGACTCTGAATTACACACATACAATGGCAAGCAGGACGCAGCGAGTTATTGCACTGGTCACTGATTTTAATATTTAGGTGCAATGCAGAGGTAGCAAGGCGTTTATAAGGTACTGATGCAATAGCGAGCGGCCACGTGCCCAAGGCACGTCGCACGCACCTGGCAACTCCGTGTCTGCATTTGGAATGCTGACGGCTCATCGCTTAGCGAGCCCACACCGTAATGGCGGCCGGAAGCTATGTCCCGTACCTTGTCTCATTGGTCAAGAACAATGATGGCCGGCGGAAACGTGCAGTTATTGGTTGGAGCGCCGACGAGCGGCTAGGTGTATCTTTATTTAACTAGCGGCTAGAAGTATTATTCTTCCAACGACTAGATTCTCCTAATTGTGTTATGTAACACTTGGCGTAAGATAGAAACCTACGGTTCTAACTTTTCGACTAGAGTATCAGCAGGAACCAACAAAATTACATTATTTGAGTAAACGAGTAAATTCATTTGTGCTACATTGTGTGAACATAATACCTTTTTGTAGCCTCAGAGTAAATTACCTCCATGCCGTTATTTAAATATTAAAAAGGATGTAATAACTCAACCCGAAAGAGGGGAGCTTTTTGTAATTCAGGCAGTGCTTGCTTAGTAAACCGACCTACCCCCATAAAGTGCAGCGTTCGTCACGTGAATATGACATACTAATTCCCGGAGTACATTCAAGTCGCTGTGAGTTTCGCTCCATTATCATAAACAGGTGGATTAGTAAGCAGCCATTGTCAGTAAACGAAAAATTATCGCTTAAACCCGCTTCACAGCGGGTCCAGCGCGCAAAGCCCTCGCACGTAGTAAACGTGTCGGGGGCACATAAACACACGCACTCCATTAATTAAGGCGGGCTTACGGACCTATTCGGTAACATACATTGTAATAAAAGTCCCGCGAATATCCGCGCTAATAGTTGTCTCCTACTAATTTACCGCCGAAACATCGACACACTGGTTCCAAACATACTGACTGACTTATGAAATTGAAGCTAAAGATTTATTTATTTATTTATTTATTCATTCATTAACGCCCCAAAGGGCTTTTACATATTTTAACATTAAAATGATTATGTGTACAGAACTTTAAAAAAATAACATGATGCATACTTGGTATATAAGCGTAACATATTTATAATATATATGAAGGTATAATAATGTATAAGTGCATGCCACAGAGAAGTTACAAAGGGAAAGGTTTTTAATTTGTAGATACTACTTTTTTTTTTTTTTATAAAAATATTAATAGCCATAATATAATACTCTTATAATATGAGTGCATGACATTGTGAAAAAAAAAACATTGTGTTTTTATATTTCGGATGATGTAAAAATGTATGGAATTGCATAATACATAATCTGGTATATGATACATAGAAAGAAAAAAAGAGGAACAAGTTTTTGGATTGTAGATGAGTATAAAGATAATATATATAAAATAATAATAATTAAACAATAGCTCTTATACGATGCTCTTATAATTGTTGCAACATAAAAATATCGTTCAGGTATCTTTTAAACATGTCTAAACTTATGTTAAATATATCTATAGCAGAGGTGAATTTATTTCCCAGTATATGTAGATGAGAAATGGGTGCGTGCATTTGGTAGTTTGTCCCAGAATTATTGTTACAGAATAACATATTTTGCCGAGTTTGTCGATGAGGTACTTTGAAATTGATTAGTTGCAGGAGTTCACAACAGTCTAATAAGTAATAAATAATTTTAAATAAAAAAAGTTAAGTCTGTTATTTTTCTTCTGTTTTCTAAAGTATGTATTTTGAGTGTATTTAGCAAGAATGTATAGTTTATGTGTTGTATTGGTATGTGTAGTTTGAAGTTAAAAAAACGTAAAAATTTGCGCTGCACGCGTTCAATATTTTTTATATGAATGATATAGTATGGGGACCACACTATTGAATTGTATGTGGATGTGGACAATTTTGAAAAGCATTATATTATATATATTAAAACACTGCAGTATTAATTGTTTTTGTGTTTAATTCGTGGAACTCCATTTAATTTTAATTTTTTTAAATTTATGTACATATAATTTAATAATGTTATTATTAAGTTCTCCAAGAATTTTCAGTTATTTATTATTTTCACAGTTGTTTTGGCGTTCAAGGCCATTTTCAAACTGCGGTTAATCCACATTGAGACTTTATATATTCACCGTTTCTCGGTATGTTCACATTTTCAAAACAGTATAACACAATGAAATAAATCAATTAAGAAAATACTATGATTTAAATACGGGGAAACACATCATAAATCTAGAAACCTCACAGAACAGCTAATTATAATAATAATTTCAAACTAAATCGGTTTTACTGATAATAAATCATTACTTTTAAGAACCGGTCCAAATTAGAATGAGGGGGGGGGGAGTAAATAAAATCACATAAATAAGTCGTCATAATGTGGATTAACCACAGTTTGAAAATGGCCTTGAACTCCGAAACAGCTGTTAGAATAATAAAAAATAAAAATACTTGCGGAAAATAATAATAACATTATTAAATTGGATTTGTACTCAATAAAGAAATAAAAAAAAATTCCGTATTAAACAGTATATACCTACGAAAGCGAATTTACTCCAGTCACCAAAGACAATCCTTAACCGTATTTTTACCCAAATAATTTAGTTTCTAAGATTTTTTTGGAAAATTTATCATATCTACCCGCTTTTTAGCGCTATTTTATTATTATTTGCGTATCTTGATGGGAATCGGTTAGATCAAAATATTGACTTGAACGCTAATCTTAATATGTCTTCCTAAAAAATATATTCCATCACTACTGGTTGGATTCTATATGATGGCCCTCTGAAAACAGTGGAATATCAAAATGTCTGATGAATTGATTTTTTTAGTTTTGTCTTTGCAAACCCCTGCATACCTCTTAGAATACATTCCATTGCACTTTGCTGATTCTAATTTTTCTGCGTGTTCCCCATTTCCTATTCAATTACTGGATTAGCAGTATCAGCGATCATAGGTCCAGCAGTTTGACAGGCGCAGAATATTAAACGGCCAAGCGCACATTTGATGGATATAAATGCGGGATGCGACAAAGTGTGCACAAATAGTGCTTGGGTTTATACGGTCTCTAATTTATTTGCGTGTTCCCCGTTTCCTATTCAATTACTGGATTTATTTATTTATTTACTTTTTTTTTTGGGAAAATTAACAGCAAATCCATAATTTTCATATATATAACAATATAAACAATAAATTATGCCAATTATAAATTTTCCTCTGCTGATGATAAATACTATGAGTAAAGTGTGACAATGTACAGTTTTTCATCAATTAGCTTAAACAATGTCAGTCGGGGGAGGAAGGGTGGATGGGAACATAGGAGTGGGATAAAGGTAAAAAGATGGTTTGAGTTAACTAGTTTGAGAGTGGTCGCATTATGGATTTTAATTTAATATCACGTGTAGTTGAGTTAAAAATGTCAATATGGTAATAATTTAACTTAAACGAGTGTGTAGATCTGTAGATAAACGAGTTTTGTTTGGAATTGGTTTTACAATGAGGGATATAAAAAGTAAGTGGCTGTCTGCTGTTGCGATTTGGGATATGAAATAGTAGGCGTTTGAGAAGATCAGGGCTGTCAACTAGGTTGCGTGAGATTTTAAATAACATTACGGAATCAGCTATATTTCTTCGGCAGGTTAATGTCTGTAAATTAAAGAACTGTGCGGAATCTTCATTGCTAACATGAGATCTAAAAGAGCGGAAGTTTAGGTACCTTAAAAATCTATTTTGGACTCTTTCAATTCTGTTTTTATGTAGTGCATAGCCTGGGTTCCATAAATAATAATAATAATAATCGGATGATTTTTATAGCGCCGTTTTTGTGAAAAAATCACCTCAAGGGCGCTGTACAAATCTTACTTTCTATTCTTACATTATTCCTATATTACATCTATTACATTTTTTTTTGGACAGGCTATCATTACACATTATTTATAGACCATATAAAGAGATGCAGTTAAATTATCAAAACTAAATACGGCCTGATCTAAGTTTTCATACATGTTAAATTGAGAGAAAAAAAAATGCTAACTGTATTTATTCCTTACGATATATTGCAAAACGCTAATAAAAATGATAGGAGTCATGTGAAGTTGGGCGGCGGTGAGGACGGGGGCCGGGGGAACTGATCCATATCCATATCCAATCTTCTTTGTCTTTGTTGGTTGCTGACGGGACGCTTGGTGTTGGTCTGCCCGTACGCCAGGTAGCGCTTGTCGGCCGGCTTCAGGATCTGGAAAGAGCACACCAGCGTGTCGTCCATTTCTCGCCCCAGCCGGTGGTGTCCTTGTCAGGGTCGGACCACAGCAGGTCGCAGAGCAGACTGGTCGGGCACGTCCGTGGGCCATACCTGAGATGCATATTCCAAAATACTGCGAACATAAGAGAAGTAAAGTGTTTTGAAAGTGCTAATATCGTTGAACTGTTTACAGGCACGGATGACAAAACCAAGCATAGGATTAGCAGTATCAGCGATCATAGGTCCAGCAGTTTGACAGGCGCAGAATATTAAACGGCCAAGCGCACATTTGATGGATATAAATGCGGGATGCGACAAAGTGTGCACAAATAGTGCATGTGTTTATACGGTCTCTAATTTATCTGCGTGTTCCCCATTTCCTATTCAATTACTTCGCCGGCAAATGGACTAAATAACTAAACTCACGGGTGCCGCGCCGGTATTACCCCATGCTGTGCAATACACTGTACCTATTCAGTGCCCACTGTTCCTAGTACTACTGGACACTGGACAGAGTCACATCCCACGTCCCTCCCAACCAGTACCTATGTGCTGCTTCTGTACAGGGTGGTGTGAAAGGCTATTTTTATAAACATGTAGGTAGTACCGTTGTATAGGGGTTATATAATTGGGGTAATTGTGCGAACGTTTTGTACGCATCTGTTGCCACCTGAACAATGTATATACTTCTAGGACAATTATTTCCGGAGGCAAACCAAAATCCGTATAATACAAGTAAATTTTAAATGGAGACTGAAAAGAAGTGTTCTCTAAAATAACACGGGCTTATTTTTGTTCTTCTACTTGACACCTCTCCGCTTATTAGGTTTGGTTATAAAAGCATTGCAGCTAACCTAAATCCCAGCTTGGAGTCATAATGTAATTCTAATTTTCCGAAAACGCATTTCCTAAACACAATTCTCTTCTGTTAGGAAAATTTTCAAGATGATTCTCTTGGAATCATTGTTCCAAAGATTGCAAGTACCTACACATTTATTTACATAATTTGTCTAATAATTTTCGGGACATTAAAATTATTAAAAAAAAATCTTATTAAAGAAGCATAGGCCATGAGGGTGTATATATACAATCTCCTTCCCGATAGTCGGAAAACGGAGAATAGAGTAAGGACATTTAAAAAAAACTGTTTACTCTCAAAATAAGTGAGCAAAATAACAATGTACAATATAAAAGAATAATAAATAAAATAACAATTATGTGTAATACAGGAATACTATGTAATGTATATAAATATTGTAGTATAACGTAATATTAAGAAATATCATATATAATATAATTACTAAAATAGGTTAAGAATAATATGTATGTGTGTAGTTTAATTAACTGAAAAAGTTGAAAATTAATAAAAAATTTAAAAATTATAAATTTTAACTCCTCGGTTTAAAAATGTATCAAAATAAAATAAATCATTTACTTACATCTTCAGCTTCCTACGAGAGTTTGTCTTTTATTTGAAAAATACTGTCTTCGATAATTATGTATTTTTTAGAATTAACTAACCCCCACCATTTACACACATGAATGCACTTCCAATATATTTTTATAATTAACTAACCCCCACCATTTAGATATATGAATGCACTTCCAATATATTTTTACAATTAACTAACCCCCATCATTTAGATATGTTAATAATAATAATAATAATAATAATAATGTTTTTTTATTTCAGCAGAACAAAGCGGTGTAATACTCTGTCTGCCTTATAAAAAGAATGCATTTTAAAAATAAAAAATTACATGCTGTAGAAATATATTATAAAAAATAAATTTAATTTAAATTAAATTTAAATTAAATTTAAATTAAATTAAATTAAAATATCATATTTAGCACTTATGCTACAATGGCCTGAGGGAAATTCTCCACGATGTAGGGGCGCGCCCTGCCACTGGGCGACGGCCTGGACAAGAGTGTTTTCCGATCTCCGGTAGCGCTGACTCGTCCCGGCTATTCTGTGGCACATCAAAGCAGCGAACCCATGCACCCTTCCCTCTGCGAAAATCTGCGAGGCGCTGCATCTCCAAGGGAGGCCGAACAGCGCCCTGTAAGCATGGTTATATGGCACTCGGGGTGTGTCCATGATGCATTGTGTATATCTTGTCCATAGTTCGCTAGTGTAAAAGCTCATGCAGTATGTCTGGAATAGTTGCTTTTTTACCGGAGGACTGCACCTATTAAATCTCCTAGCGAGCATGTTGGCACGTACGCACAGTGCTATTCTTTGGCGTTCTATGTCATTTTTATCGTTTCGGTCATCTGTGATGACATGCCCCAAGTATTTGATTTCGCCGCAGATTTCAAGATCGGCTCCGCCGAGACGTATGGGCGGAATGACAGCAGGACCCGTATTTGCTTTTAAAATCAGCAGTGACAATTTTTAGCATTATACATCAGCCCGTGACTAATAACGTACGATTTGCATATGGCTAGAAGTTTTCTCATTGCTCTTACCGAAGGGGCAAGTATGACCATGTCATCTGCATAGCTGATATTGTTCATACATACCCCAGCAATGTGGCATCCGATTCTTGTTTTCTTCAGAGTTTTGCTTAAAGTTAATCCATGTATACATTGAACAGCACTGGGGACATTGAGCCTCCTTGTCTAACGTCGCACTTTAATTGAGCTGCTTCTGATAGGCTATCATTCCATCTGATAAAGTTTTCCTGTTGGTTGTACCATGTACTTAATATATTAACAATTTGCGGTGGTACTTGTCATTCGGTCAGATTTTTCCACAACTTATTATGACTAACCCTGTCAAAAGCTTTGCTCAAGTCTAGGAAGCATGCGTATACCGTTGTTTTTCTGGCTTTATAATATTCAATTGTTTGTTTCATACTATATATGGCTGTATCAGTAGAGCATCCAGCTTTGAAGCCCATTTGTTAGTCCTCTATATTGAGCTTGTCTTTGGTTAAGTGTAAGATGACTTTTTCAAAGATTCTTGCAGTTATTGTGGCAAGAGACATGGGCCTGTAATTAGCGGATGATGTCAGGTTCAATTAACGGCTTTTGGGATCGGTATTTTTATGGTTTTGGACATTTCTGTCGGAATGTGTCCGAGTCCGATCATGGCAGTGAAGAGAGAGGCCAGCAGAGTTGTTACGTACCCCCCCGCATGTTTTACGTGTTCTATGACAAGTCCATCGTGACCTGCAGATTTACCTCCTGCCATGTTGCGTATTGCTCATTGGATCATCTCAGGTAAGATGACTATGGATGGCTGTTGTTCCAGTTGATTTGTTGGTGCATCAATCTGTTTATCCATTATTTGCGGTTGAACTGGTGTGGAGCAAAAAGTATTCCTGAAAACTTCAGCTATGTCTTTATTTTCAGATTTTCCATCAATATGGCTCGGTGCGGTATGTTTTGTTTTCAATACACTATTAGTTTTGTTCCAGAAAAACGAAAAGTTCTTGCATTGAAAGCTGTTTGCTATTTTATCCATTTTATTCTGTTCGAATTTCCTTTGGCACTTCTTATATTCTTTCTTAAAGAGCGAACTACTTTGTTTTCGAGCTTCCATGATAGTACCATCAGTAGGTAGTCCATTCTGCAGCCATTTTATGTGTGCATTTCTCGATGTTTGATAATGTAAGGAAACCTGCTCATTCCAACCAGCTATAGCCTTCCATTTTCGCCCTTTTGTAGGCTTTCTCTCTGTATTAAATGCAAACATTGCTGAGGTACGTAATACTTGTATAATGTTTTTATATAGGTCATCTATTTGGGCTGCACTTATCATGGTGCTGTTATGAGTTTCTGTGTCGGTTCCACAAATTATCTCAAGTTGACCTATGGCTAATTGTGCTTATCTGGAGTAGGACTCCACTTGTGCTTGACTTTTGGGCCGCCATCGGCATGGATCCCCTACTATTGTACAACTAGAAGCCCAATAGTTCCTAGAGTAGTGTGCATCGGTCTGTGATCAGACCAATCGGAATTGTAGTCAATATGCATATCTTCAATTGTATTGCGTACTGCCTGAGCTACGAGACAATGGTCGATCCACTTAGTTGTATTATGTGCATCGCTTACATATGTGTACGAGTCGGGAGGGAGTATGTCAACATCTGCAATTTGTAGGTTATATTCTGAGCAGAATGATTTAAGTTCACGCCCAAAAGGCGAATTCATATTGGCATTAAAGTCTCGCAGAATTATACAATTAGAGTTGTCTCTTTCCTCGATTATCTTGTGCAATTTCGATAGACAGGATAAATATTCTGGTAAATTATCAGTGTTGTGTGGACATGTATACACACATGACAAGTAATGTTCCAGTGTTTAGTGTGATATCAATCGCTATTATTCTGGGATTTTCACAGTCGATTGTCACTGCCTTGAATGATTTCTTCCATATAGATAGTCCGCCATATGGTCGTCCTCTCAGTGGACCGCTAGAGATATCTACCGCTGAACTCCCATAGCTCCTGAATTCAGGGTGAATTTTGTTGAGAAAATCTAAATCAATTGGTAAAAGCCACGTCTCTTGTAATAAAATAATATCGTTCGTAGAACACATATCGAAAATAATTTTTTCTACTCTTTTTACTGATCGGCAATTGATCGAAGTAATGTTTAGTTTATTCATTTTGTTTTGTTTCTTTCGTAATTCGCTCGAAAACTTCTCTGAATCTTCTGAATACGATGCCTTGCGGCCAGAAATCGTGATTCATTACAGTTTTAATGTCGCTTTGCTGGATCATAATCTTAAATGTCTTGAATAGGGTTTCTTTAAAAGGATTTAGGATTTCAATATTATTTGTCTTTAAACCTTTATTTTCGCAAAATAATTGACATCTTGTGTGCTCGTTTCAATTACGAAACCAGAGACATATAGCCCTGTTGAAAGGTTTGCTATTTTTAAATTTCCTACATTAGCTCCTGCGCCGCGATTGTTTAAAAGTCGCTTCTTGCGATGTTTATTGATAACAACCGTGAAATCTTGTGTATTTCGATGCTCGCTATCGTAATTATTATTATTATTTAAATTTGGCGGTAGCGAGGATCGCGCGGCTTCGGCATTCTTCGATTTATTTCGGAACTGTTCACGAGCTGTATCTGTTAGTTCGGTAGGAGCGGGGTAGGGGCATTCTGTTTTGATGAGCCCCCGCGAGCGGTTGTGCGCCACGGCTTATTTTTCATATTTTCGTGACTTGCATTGTTTTCGTTAATATTAAATGAATTTATGGAAGAACTCACATTTTTCGGTGGTGGATTACTATTTTAGCGCTCTTGCGTGAATTGACTGACAGTTTCTTTGATTTGACTGAGTTCCTGCTTTAAAGCGTTTATCTCCAATATTGTTGCCTTTCTGGCCATTTCGGTTTTCAGCAATATCAAGTCTTTAAGAAATCTTGTTACGTCGATGTGGTCACAAGTAACTGGTGGCAACTTGTTGAGATCTCGGGCCACAAACGTTGGAAGTAGATCTGGATCTGTTACTTTCATGATCTTTATGATATCTTATAATGTTTTAGTTACCTTTCCGTCTCCCTATCTTGTGACGCGACGGCCTGGGACGGCTTCTAATAAAAGGCATTTAGCACTTTCAATTTCGTCCTCTTGGAAACTTGTGGAGCATATTTGTACAATGCTCACTTCGTCTAAAACATCCACTTTATTTTGTACGAATGTTAATAATTCGTTTATTACTACGCGACAGGCACATTTCGTTGACATTTTAATTGAGCGGTTGTAAACGCGAAACGTCTTTGCACATTCAATATATTTTTACAATTAACTAACCTCCACCATTTAGATATGTTAATGCACTTCTAATATATTTTTACAATTAACTAACCCCCACCATTTAGATATGTTAATGCACTTCTAATATATTTTTACAATTAACTAACCCCCACCATTTAGATATGTTAATGCACTTCTAATATATTTTTACAATTAACTAACCCCCACCATTTAGATATGTTAATGCACTTCTAATATATTTTTACAATTAACTAACCCCCACCATTTAGATATGTTAATGCACTTCTAATATATTTTTACAATTAACTAACACCCACCATTTAGATATGTTAATGCACTTCTAATATATTTTTACAATTAACTAACACCCACCATTTAGATATGTTAATGCACTTCTAATATATTTTTACAATTAACTAATAATATTTTTTTTTAATGAACACACTGTTCGAGTTTTATTAAATTCCGTTAATCTTGTTTCAGCCATTTGAATGTTTTAACCGGAAGTAGAGGGCATAATTTTGGCGCCACCCGGTACGCGTAAGTATATCCGGTATATGCAAAGCAATTACCCGCTAGTTTACGTGTGTGATACCCCCCTCCCTCCCCTCTACCCATTCCTGTGGAGAATATCTGAATCAACCCATTTTTTTCTTCGTAGCCGACGAATTTTTAATTCATTTATTGATATAATTGTTCGACATCACAGCAAATCGAAAACTTTTCATTTCCCACCCATTTAAAAGTTTGATAAATTGTTTCACCAGCTGTTTGCCTGGGGGGGTTAATCAATAACGGGAATTTCCCAAAACAAACAAATGTATAATTGATAGTGTAATTTATTTACTGGGCGCCATATACAGCTAGTTGCTTTGTGATAATACTGAAAACATATAATAAATTGGATAACAGCATAAATTAAATTGTGAAATAAACTTACATTTAACCACAAACCCTTGAGTAACTACGTATTTTAATATTTCGTTTAGGAGCGTGATCGAAATATAAGAATTATTTAGGCTCTAGTAAAAAGCCGTAAGGACCTGATTTACTAACTTAGGTGATTAATGGACCAAATTGAAGTAAAAATTCTACATAAAATTTTGGTCTCTGGTTTTATATATTTTTTTTAATTCACCTAAAAACATTTTTACAAATCCGTAGGTATTGAACAGTTTCAAGGTGGGGTAACCAGTGACGACATTTGAACAAATGTTACCATACAATTGCACCACTCGGCTGAGTGACCAGTGACGACATTGGAACAGATGTTACTTAAACTTTGCACCACTCAGCTGAGTGACCAGTGACGCCATTTTAACAAATGTTAACATACCGTTGCACCATTCAGCTGAGTGAAAGTGACGACATTTGAACAAATGTTACCGTACCTTTGCACCACTCAGCTGAGTGACCAGTGACGCCATTTTAACAAATGTTAACATACCGTTGCACCATTCAGCTGAGTGAAAGTGACGACATTTGAACAAATGTTACCGTACCTTTGCACCACTCAGCTGAGTGACCAGTGACGACATTGGAACAGATGTTACTTAAATCTCTTGCACCACTCAGCTGAGTGACTAGTGACGCCATTTTAACAAATGTTAACATGCTCGTTGCAATCATCTCAGCTGAGTGACTATGACGACATTTGAACAAATGTTACCGTACCTGTGCACCACTCAGCTGAGTGACCAGTGACGACATTTGAACAAATGTTACCGTACCTGTGCACCACTCAGCTGAGTGACCAGTGACGACATTTGAACAAATGTTACCGTACCTGTGCACCACTCAGCTGAGTGACCAGTGACGCCATTTTAACAAATGTTAACATACCGTTGCACCATTCAGCTGAGTGACCAGTGACGACATTTGAACAAATGTTACCGTACCTTTGCACCACTCAGCTGAGTGACCAGTGACGCCATTTTAACAAATGTTAACATACCGTTGCACCATTCAGCTGAGTGACCAGTGACGACATTTGAACAAATGTTACCGTACCTTTGCACCACTCGGCTGAGTGACCAGTGACGACATTGGAACAGATGTTACTTAAACTTTGCACCACTCAGCTGAGTGACCAGTGACGCCATTTTAACAAATGTTAACATACCGTTGCACCATTCAGCTGAGTGACCAGTGACGACATTTGAACAAATGTTACCGTACCTGTGCACCACTCAGCTGAGTGACCAGTGACGACATTTGAACAAATGTTACCGTACCTGTGCACCACTCAGCTGAGTGACCAGTGACGACATTTGAACAAATGTTACCGTACCTGTTCACCACTCAGCTGAGTGACCAGTGACGACATTTGAACAAATGTTACCGTACCGTTGCACCACTCAGATGAGTGACCAGTGACAAATGTTACCGTACCCCGACATTTAATTTACAATTTTCTCTCCAAATAAGGTCGTAAATTACTAGTTAAAGCAAATCAGGTACGTCTCTTAATAGCCTGTATATTGTTTTAACCAGTAAGCTGCGGATCGCATGCATTGTCGTCGCCCGTACAAGTACCGGCTACTGCGGGTCGCATGCATAGTCGTTTTTGACTTTTACGCACTAATTCGGACATCTCTGGATAAATTTTAAACCTATTTTTTGTTTTGTAAATTTAGTTCTATGTATTTCCGAGTGATAATACATTTTAATTGATTAGAATTAGTGTCAACTTTAAAGTGGAATGTTCCGGTCGAAATTTTTTGGCGCGTATATTCAATATCGTATAGTCTGTTTCATCGATTTTCGCGAGCCAAAATAAGGAAATAATTTTCAACTTACAATTTATTTTATTATTTTCATACGTTTTATTTAATTTGTTTATCGTGCGGTGTTGCATTTAGATTTAGATTTTTTTGCAATTGCTTATTTGTAATTACATATACCGTTAGAAACATGTCATTACCCAACGATGATTTATATGGAAACGACGACGATATTTTATTTCTTGTAATGAATATTGATTCGGAAGGCGAAAGTGATGAAGACTCCAATGAAGAATTTCGTACAGATGTAGTCCAACCAGATATTACACATACGCTGACACCACTGGAAAATGAAATGGATAGTGAGCCCGCAGTGCATAGCATTCCACCCACATGGAATTCGGGAAATTTCATCCGAAGAAACACGAACATGATGCATCAGGTTCTGGTATGCCAGCGTTTCCTGCAAATTTTTCTGAAGTAGAAGTATTTGAACATTTTTTGTCAAGAGACTTGCTTGATAAAACTGTTCTGGAAACAAATCGGTACTACATTGATGTCACAACATCAACCACATTGGGACCACATACCAGCCTTCACAAACGGAAAAATTCTACTGTTGAAAAACTTTACATCTTTTTTGCTATTACCATGTTGATGCCGCAAAACGTCAAATGTAGTATTCATGAATACTGGTCAACAAACCCTATACACAATCTTCCGATTTTCAAAAGTCTCATGTCAAAAGACACGTATCTACTAATTTTGAGTATGCTGTACTTCTGCAATAATGCAGTGGCTGACAAAACTGACAAACTGTATAAGGTTAGAATGTTTATTCAACATGTCAGAGAAAATTTTAAATCATCTCTGGTGCCATTTGAACATCTCCGCATTGACATGAGTCTTGTCCTTTGGAAGGGAAGATTGTCAATCAAACAATATATTCCTTCGAAGAGGCACCTCTTTGGTATAAAATTGTTTATATTGTGTGATGTTGAAACCGGATATATTATAGATTTCATTATACGAGTATATGCAGGAAAAAACACCAATATTGAAGACGTATATAAAATTGGCATTTTTGGTGCGTGGTAACCACATTGATGACAGATTTTGTAAACAAAGGTCACACCCTATGGATAAACAATTGGTTCACTAACCCGAAACTTTTGCAAGTTCTTCACGAAAGGGGTACGAATGCGTGTGGCACTGTCCGGAAAAATAGAGCGTGGCTTCCTACTTTTCCTAATTTGAAAAAGGGTGAAACTTCGTCTACATTCCGAAAACATGATGGCCCTCAAGTGACGAGACAAGAGAGACATCTACATGTTGACGACTTTACATAAAGATACCATGGAAGAATCAGGAAAGAAACATTGGGCTATCAATGAGCCGATAAAAAAACCCAAATGTGTTCTCGAGTACAATAAAAACATGGGTGCGATAGATCGTAGTGATTGACTAATTAGTTCTAATGAGTGCGTGCGAAAAAGCAGAAAATGCTATAGAAATAGAAAGCTGGCCTTCCACATGATTGACATGATCCTTTTGAATCCCCACCTTTCGAATTTTTTTAATCGTAACAGGTAAACGACCGACACTTTGTTACATAACGAATTCACTACAGTTAAGATGTATTCTAGTCCCTCGGTAATACGCGCGGATTATTATTGGTTCCGGTTCCGGGTTCCGCCACCGAGCCACACTCTCTCCCGTCATCAGCGCCGTTTCGCTGGCCTGAATAAGACCGGTATTGGTACCGACAGGTTATGTGTAAACGAGAGAGTGTTAAACTCCAGGTGACCTATTAAATTCTAGCCGCATGAATTTGTGTGTGCCCCTGCATTACGCACGATGGAAGAACGTGTATCTTGACGCCATTGACCATTTAAGCTGTATCTAATCCCTTATTAACTGTGCTGATACAATTATTTGCTTCCCGTAAATGCCCGATTTAGTTCCCAAGAGAGAGAGAGATTCAGTATACAATAGGCATGATGTGTTTTTAGGTTAAATCAATAGTATGTTTTAATGTAAATATAATGTGTACCCTCTCGCAATAAACCCTGTACTGAGAAGTGGACTCTTTCATTTGAGTGGTATGAGAGCCCCTTATGTCCCTTGGCCAGATATGAGGCGGAAAGCCGATCGACGATCCAGAGAGACAAAGTCACATGCGATACACCACTTAGCTAATCCGAGGAGAACTAAGAGTCGGCTGTCCCAACGGCTGGCCTGCAGGTGACCATAAATTCCTTTTTCTTGTGTGATCTTCCCCGTCTGGGCCCTCACACTGGAGCCCCACGTGAATGGTATGAGGGTCCCTTACACTGGCGTTCTACATGGTAACCCTTACAACTTCCACAATTTCAAGATGCCGTGATTACGAAGTTAATTGAAAGGCACAACGTGCCTGTTCCACAAGCAGAACGACCAACAAGCAAAAGTGATCATCCGTTGAGATTAACTGGCAGACAATTTATGAAAAGTATGGAAGCAACACCTTGGAGGGGAAAGCCGTATAGAAGTTGTCATGTTTGCTATCATTCGACAAAACGCGATAAGAAGAGAAAAGCCACGCAGTTTTGGTGTCCTATGTGCAAAATGCCTCTTTGTTCTGATCCCTGCTTTGAAGAGTATCACACAATATCTAAATATTAATCAATCATAAACCTTTTCCAATATTATTTTTATAAAACCGTCTCAAAATCATGCTATATTTCAATATATATATATTTTTTAATAATATGTAAATAAAAACCTCCCACAACAACAACGAACCGACTATACCGCCGCCATGTTTTGTACCTTGTCCTTGAGGAACACGTTCTCTGTGTTATTTTGTTAGTTTATTGTGTAAATACATCATGAAAACTTAATATCTGAAGTGAATTGTGTCTGAGCAACATCTATAATAGATAATCAGACGACTTACGGGAGTTTCATCCATAAAAAGTATGTAGAAATAAATATTTTTGATAATAATATTGTTCTGTAAACTGATCCAGAAAGGATAAACAAATAATAGCAGCCTATTAGAGTAGCTTAGAGGTTAATCATAACAATATGCTTGAGTCTATCTCCCAGATTTCAAGATACAACGTTCTTAAAGTATTACGGTATATACAATTGTTTTTTGATCGTAATTAAACAAAGGTAAAAGTGTAGATGAAGATAAATTAGAATAATCGTCAATGACGTCAATCTTTATATATAAAAATTAATGTTTGTATCTCTGTCCTCGATTTTATCGAATATTTCTAGACCGGTTTCTCTGTAAATAGCACAGTTTGTTCTTATTAGTGCCGGGAAGGTTTAGAGAATTTGAATGAATTCAAATATGTAAAATTGTTTCTATAACGTTATATCAAACGTGTATATGATAAATAAACTCAAGCTGTTCAAAAACGTAAACAAAACAATAATACGGCGAGTTGAATGCTGCGTGCATCAAACGTGTCATATAGAGGCAGATCCGAGTTGGCAAACAAGATTTTCCTAACAAAATACGAGCAAGTCAAAACTTGTGTTCACACCTGCTAAACTTTATCAAAACAACACACGTCAGTTGAACGACCTCTGAAACAAATAAATCGTCAACAACAACAAGTGCAAGTAAAATCCTGCGAAAATACCTCTGTATACCCAACGTACGGCCTATAAAAGCTCATGCACGCGGTACGTTCTCTTGATTCCCGCTCACGACTCCGACCAAGTAACATCTCAACTGTAACGCTGCTTCACCGTGAAAATCGATCACCATCATTTATCTTCAATCTAACCGGACCTGCTCTCCTCACCAAGTGAGAGATCTTCACTCTACCATACCTGCTCTTCTCACCAAGTGAGAGATCTTCACTCCGCCCAGCCTACCCAAAAGCTTGCAGCGACCGGTCCGACCCGAAAGCCATCCCCGGATATGCCGCAACCTGAGTCCGATAGCCACCCAGCCTACCCACAAGCTTGCAGCAACCGGTCCGACCCTAATGCCGTCCCTAGATATGCCGCAACCTAAGCCCGACAGCCACCCAGCCTTCCCACGAGCTTGCAGCGACCGGTCCGACCCAAAATCCGTCCCCGGATATGCTGCAACTTGAGCCGACAGTCATCCAGCCTATCTACGAGCTTGCAGCGACCGGTCCAACCCTAATGCCGTTCCTAGAAATACCGCAACCTGAGTCCGACAGCCACCAGCCTACTTACGAGCTGGCATCGACTGGTCCAACCCAAATGCCGTCCGGATACGCAGCAAACCTCGCTCATATGACAGCTGACACCACCTCAAGCGATCTACCATACTGGCCGGTGCTACAAATCAAGTACGCTCCGGGCGACGACATCCCCATTTGGAAACTAACACCTTTCTCAGGAGGACTAGTGAATCGCAATAGTGATGCGTCCCTGTGTGCCGGTGCCTAAATATTTACACTCCTTGTGCGGGCCTACACGTCTCGTACAAATGTTTTAAAATTAGTATGAAAAACATTGAACCCGCCAGTTACAATACTGAGGTTAGCTCATCGACATACCACTCTAGTTGGCCACATTTTACATATTCTAAAGAAAAAGGTTTATTTGGGTAGAATATTTTCAAAATGGAAAGCACAAGTCGGTACCTTCTTAACAACTTTATTATTTAGATACGTTTTGAAAAATAAATGTTTCGAATAAAATAAAATATTCAAATGTATGTTTCTTTTATAATTTCTTCAAATGCTTGATAACTTTGTGGCATCATTATTAATTATGTTTCTTATGTTTCGTATGTTTCTTTGTTTAAATTTAGTAGATCGTTGTCAAATCAATTATGGCACCCCCACGACAAGCGAGAATTTACAACATCATAAGTCTTTTTAAAAAAATCCCGATCATGGCCGTATACATATCAGCTAGTAGGATATATAATAATATAATTTGATCTACAAGGCTGACAGAACCCACCACATCTGGGACGGTAACCTTCCTTTTATTGTTTTTTTTTTCTACCCTCGTTTATAATCAGCATTATATTAAAACAATATATTATATAATATACAGTATATTAAAATACTGGAAATAATACAGTTTATCGATAAAAAAAGTATTGTATATTGATTAATCTTATTTTTCCACACTAAATATTGTACTTAATTTGACACGCAATTTTTGTTTTCCCTATATAATTTTCAATAATTCGGAAGAGTCGATCAAATTTCAACATTCACCAGAGAAGCAATAATTTAATCAATTGGATCGAGGGTTCTTAGCCGATCAATTGCTGAGCAAAATTCTCAAGATTTGTTTTCGTAAATTATGAAAATAATTGTTATTTACATATTTTAAATATAAACAAAGTTCATCGAACGATGTATAATATTAATTACATATAATGGGAACTTGTACCCAGTAATCCATTGCAAGTAGCTTGTCAGCAAGAGTTCAGTTCAGCAATATTAATTATCAAACAAATGTAGCGCAAAATTAGAACAATGTAGGTGCTTGCATGTTGTGATCAATGTACACAAGTTGGAATAATTTATTTTTTTTAAATCCGAAAACAGCATGACCATTTTGATAAAGAGGTACTAGAGTCTAATTTCATAAAGTCGATTTAAATAATATTATAAAAATATCAACAAGTATTAAACAAATAGAGAGTAAAAAAAAAATAAACAGCAGTACAATTTTGTTACAGTGAGGATAGACTTAATATAATAGTAACACCTAAATAATTTCAAATGTACCCGCAGCTATTACGTAGATATACAATCAGGGGTTTGTGCTTTTTCTTGGAACGGTTTAAAGGTCAATGTTCCGAAGAACTAAAAACAAGCATCAGCAAAAATTCTTATATGATTCTCGTTCGAAGTCGATCCTAATTTACGAAATTGGGGTAAATACTGCTCGCAACCTCAAAAAGTTGGGAACCCTTGAATTAGATCATCGTACTAATAGGAATTCATCCAAGAATTGTTTGGCAAACATCCGAATTTGTTTTTTAATTTATTTTTTATTCCCATTGGATTACCGGAAGTGACATGTTGTGCACATAGAATCGCATAAGCGGAAATCGATGCGTCGTTTCCGTTAAAGGACTGCACTTTGGATACGAGAGTTCATGGGGCTGAACAGGAAATTAAATTCTTCCTTTCCTCCTCTCCTTCGGGGATTGCTCTATTCTCTCAGTCTCTCCCGTAGGAGAGTGCAGAGAAAAGGAATGACTGGGTGGATTGTAAACATCGAACATGCGAGCATACTGCATACGGCATACCGTATACTGCTGACTTTCATGACTGGTTGAATGTTGGCGGAATGCGTTGTCATCGTAAAAGAAGCCCATGTTTAATGACTTCTCTCCCGTACGTGAAAGCTTTGGGGTTAGAGACCATTTATTAGGTGAATTATTGCTTCGTGAAATCATAATATGTCACTTTAGGGCGCATCCCCTATCAATATTTGGGTTAATTCTAACGCTGATTGTATTTGCACATAATAAATTCATTGGTACCCGCAATTTCATCCGATCGTAAAATGTACAAAGGGAGATCAACCACCTTTATGGGCGTCATGGTTACAAATGCTATTGCCTATCTTTTGATACAACATAACGTTTGAAATGGGAGAATTTGGGAGTATTTTCACATTTTGGGACATAGGTAGGGGAGCTAGGGGCAATGAGAGCGACTAGTTCTAGACGCTCGGATTTCTCGAAAATAGCCCAAAAGTCTTCGTTATATTCGACCGATACAATCGCCATCAGTAGCTAAGTTGGACGTGTTCTCGAGCGAGCCTGTCAACAACTGTAAAAAATTCAACGCTTATTTTTCGTTATATCTTTGTTAGATTCATGCTTTATAACGTCATTGGCTTCAAGCATGTTTTATTATTAATGAATTAAATAAGGTAATAATTTCTCAAAAGTGATTTTAAATCTATTATAAATGCTCGCTCAATTAAGAAATAGAAAATTTTAGCCCCGCATTACCCTCTACGTGGGGTAATCGAAGCGAAAAGTCTTTTTTCGAGAGTATAGTTTTTTATACCCCAGTCCAAACTTCTTCCTCTTCCCCTCTTTTTTTAGTCCTTAACGATTCGTTTATCGTCGTTTCGCAACTAATATTGTAACATTTGTAAATATTGTTCAAAGAGTCATAAAACGACGCAGCTTTTACAAATTATTCTTTTTTATTTAAAAATTATTAAATATTTAAAAAAATGCTTATTTAAGAATGGTTACTTACAAGCTAAAAAAAAAAAATAATTCGTAGGTAGATATTTATTTATTTATTTGTAACACACCTTATTTAACAATAAAATATAAGAAAGCTTTAACTATCCAACTGGGAACAAATCCCGCTTTAGAACAAATCAAATTAACAAGTTTAGTTCATATTGAGTGCCATTATACAAAAATAAAATGGAAAAAAGCATAGTGTTATGAAACACAATAATAGAGTCTAGTCGGTTGTAGAATAATGTTCTAGCCGCTAGTTAAACAAAGACGTTCTAGCCGCTGGTTGCTAAACTTGACGCTTTTGACCAATAACGACACGTTTCCGCCCGCCATCGTTGTTTTTGGCCGGCGAGACAAGCGAATCGGACACGGTTTCCGGCCGCCATTACGGCGTGGGCTTGCACTGAGCAAACGCTCACCATTACTAATCCAGACGCAGAGTCGTCAGCTGCGTTCGGCGTGCCTTGGGCACGTTGCCACCCGCTAATTACATTGTAACTTGTTATCTTTGCCTTGAACCTAAATATTAAAACCAGTGACCAGTGCACAAACTCCTGCCTGCCATTATACGTGTGAGTCCCTAGTCTGTACATTTTTATACTGAAGGAATCATAACTACTGTCGCCGACCGCTCATGTAAGCAGAATTGATTCACCCTCTTTTATGTGCTGTAATAACTTACCCTTCAAACATGTCCAGTTTGCGATTCATCAGAGAGAGATTATCAGGAATCAGATTAAATTAGGATCAGCCACTAGATTCGAAACCCCGTATGTGATTACCTGTAAATGTTGTCCTGTAAATAAACCCTGACTAGAAAGCGCGCATCTCTCATTCGAGTAGTTAGTTACCTTTCCCGATATAAGGCTGCGGCTGGCCATACGACATTGAAATAAGTGATGAGATGCCTTTACCAGCTGAGCTCACCACGGTGGAACCTGAGATCAGCCCTGCTTCTGGCCTCGAGGTGAGTTGAACTGTCTTCCTTTCTTATCACTGGTGGTCAACGTGGATGTTGTCTAGTCCCTCTTCCTCCTTTCTTAACGCTGACGCTCCTTCGTGGGGCTTTCTTTACACTGGTCGCCCTCGCGTGTGGCTTTTCGTCCTTTCTTAACAATAGTATTGACATAGTATGGTAATATAATATATCTAGAAAAGAGTAGAAAGAGATGTGAAGAATAGTACAGAAAAAAAACAAGTGTGCATACCAAATAATTTGAGTATAGTACAATAGTTATGTACTTATGAAAAGATGGAAAATATTGTAGAGTAAGCAATTATGAATATGTTCTTGATAGGTACTGGTTGGTACTATGAGGAAAAATTTCGTTTAAAATTGAGTACTAAAAAAAGACAATATTGATAAGATTTAGTTACGTATCACTCAGATTTATGAGCCCACGACAAAACTCTGATTTATTACCCGATGACGACGATATGGAGATTTAATAGTTTCACCGACTCCGAGATTAGCGACTCTTCTGCTGTAACTGTAACATTTAAGAAACCTCCCCCTATTAATGTTTCCAAAATATAAACCCGTGTTCATTTGAAATAAATAATAAAATAAAGGTCAAAGTTTTTATTAAATCACTCTCGACACATCAGAATATGGATCGTGAAATTACCGTTGCCTAATCTATAAAATGTAAAATTTCGCAACTTTACTAGGAGAAAGAATAATACTCGTGTACGTCTAAAACATCATTTTAAAATAATGGCCTCTGCGTAATTTTATGGCGCTATTAAAATAAGTAATGCTTTATTACGCGGTTTATTATGAAAAGTGTGTGTAATGGTGCGGCGCGGTGGGGCTGCCCACTCTGCCAGTGTGCCCAGGAACAATGTGTGTGTAATGATGCGGCGCGGTGGAGCTGCCCACTCTGCCAGAGTGCCCAGGAACAATGTGTGTAATGGTGCGGCGCGGTGGAGCTGCCCACTCTGCCAGTGTGCCCAGGAACAATGTGTGTGTAATGGTGCGGCGCGGTGGAGCTGCCCACTCTGCCAGTGTGCCCAGGAACAATGTGTGTGTAATGGTGCAGCGCGGTTGAGCTGCCCACTCTGCCAGTGTGCCCAGGAATAATGCTCTGCGGATGTCAATTTTACTATCACGAAGATATATCGCTTTCGAAACTGATATAATACATATTAATTTATTTATTAAATGAATTAATTTAATTTTTTGGTAAGGCATGGAACTGGTAGAGGAAGGATGAAAGTAGACTGAATGCTGTAGAAATGAAATCTCTGAGACGAAGATGTGGCAAAACCATGTATGATCGTGTGAAAAATGTTGAGATTCGTAAAGAATACGAGGCCGATGTATGCGTAATGACCAACATTGAGAAAGGGACGCTTAGATGGTTCGGGCATTTAAAGCGGATGAACGAAGAAAGGAGTGTAAGGAGAATATATGACGCGAATATGAATGGAAGAAGAAGCTGGGGACGTCCGAGGAAGTCATGGCACGATCTGGTTAATAAAATACTTGAGTCGGACCATGTCAAAAGAGAATGTATGAGAAGATGGATGAATGTGTATGAAGCGCGAAGTGTATGCCAAGATCGAGTTGTTTAGCGGTCCGTCCTCTCTGCCTACCCCTGCGGAGAAATGACGTGACGGTTAGTTAGTTTAATTTAATTTACAAATAATACTGATTCCTTAAAATTCCATAACTTCATATATCGTATTGTAAAATTTTTGTGTACAGTGCCAGGCAACATTTCACCTTCTTCCTGTGTCAAACGTTGTTAGAGGTACATAAATGTGGACACAATCTTCTCTACCAAGTGAGCGGGCTGCTTATTGCTACTTTAGGGCTTTTTATTTCATTTATTTGGTTTGTCGGGTTGGTCTTGACAGAATGTGCATGTTTAAAAAGTTAATGAGCTCTGGCGAGTCCAGGCCATTATATCAAAAGAGTGATTGGTTTCTAAAATATGAGTGGCAAATTCAGAATAATTGTTATTATTTAAACACCTTAGGTGTTCCTTAACTCTTATACTGAAATTTCTGGAAGTCTTTCTTATGTAAAAATACTCGTAGTTGCAATCGTTACAAATTAATTTATGTACCCCCGATTTATTTCAAATATTATTTTTATCTTACTTATTTAAAATACAATTTTTAAATTTATTATTTTATAAAAAGCTGGTTGGATAGTATTTGGGAGGTTTTAAATTATTAAATTTGATGTATTATTATTTAAAAACAATATTTTTCTCCGCCGTTTACTAACGTCAGCTATTTTTGGATGTAAATAAGATTTAAAAAAAAATTTCTTACATTTTTTGTTTAATATATTATATATTAATTTAGTACTATTTTATACTATATACTCGTATTTCGATATCTGAGTATATTAATAATGTGGTGACTACAAAGTTTTTTTTAAAATTAATTTATTAATAATGACGCCAAAATGAATACCAATCTTTTGAAGAAATTATAATATTACTATTAACCAAACTATCACGCCATTTCTCCGCAGGTGCAGATATAGTGGTGACGCTAAATTAGACATGATATCGCTTGCGTCCCGTACTCGTCTGTTATACCGACTCTTGCTCGAACTTTAAGTAGTTGAATTCTCTTCTTGGCCTCCTCTGCGACTTCTTCTTTCATTCAGTTACACGTCGTACATGCTTCTGACACTCCTTTCTTCGTCCATTTACCCTCGTAAGATATTTATGGATGTAAATAATGCCTACTTTTAGGAATCTGAATCGTACTCAATGACCGACTAACAAAATTAGCAATGAAGCTAGCAAAACCGACATTACCAATATAACAGTTTCCTTGCTAGTCAGTAGCCACACTACTTGTTGGTTGGTTGCTGGTTAACTAGAGTTAGGTGCTAGATACTAGGTACCTCCCGGTTCCTGGTTATGGTTCGTGAACGGTAAGTGACTCAATTTCCCGCCCGAACTCTCCAACCCCTTCAGTCTCCAGCCTCTAGCTCTAGTGCGGAATCCCCGGGGCTGCTCTCCATCCCTCCAAACAAACCAACCCGCTCTCACTCAATAGTGTGATCGTTAGCGTCACAATTATTCTGAACTGTTGGTGGTTTGTTGATATGCTTTCTTTTTTAAGGTGACATTTAAACAAAGTAGGAATCTACTCCTTACATAATAATGATCGGATGATTTTTATAGCGCCGTTTTTGTGTAAAATCACCTCAAGGGCGGTGTACAAACATTACTTCCTATTCTTATATTACATTTATTCTACGAAGTTTTTTTTTTTTGTATGCGTATATTATTAAAAAAAGTAGGTAGAAACCAACTATTCATATTACTTACAACAGCACAGTGTACGTTCACGTTTTGGGGTATTCGAGAGGCTGCTGGTTCGATTTCTATTTCAGGAGAAATAAAAATGATGTATCTAAGTAGATCATTCTCGCATGTATTAGGATTTTTCTCTGCTAAAACATGTTGGTGATTACCAAAAAAAGAAATCTATAAGATTGGTTTTCTATGAACTCAAATAATAAGACGGATTACTTTAAAAATTACCCACATACACCTACGATGGACATATTTTCAACATGAAATAAATTATTATTTTTATAAACAATAATTATTAATCTAAAACACTCATCCAAATTGAAAAAACCTTCCGAGCAAAGATAAATGTCGCCTAATAATTTAATAAGTCGTTTAATAAACTAATAAATTAATAAGTCGATAAATTAATAATTATTGTTTATAAAAATAATAATTGTTACCCTTTGCACTATGCACAAAAATCTTGTCTTAAGTTTTAAAGAACTTTAGTTTATCAATTAATGAAATAAATATTATTGTTATTATAGTAAATAATAAAATAAAATTTGAAACAATCTGTTTAGAACCGTTAAATTTATTGGAAATTATTCATGTACTCGCGGATTCAAAATTATCATTATAGTACAATCCTACATGCTTTTTTGTAATTACCATGGAATTAATTTTTTTTTGTCATTTTCTGGCTTTCACCCATTAAGGGCGATCTTGGCCATGTTTAATCAGTTGTACTTTAATAGTACAGATTATTCTCAATATTAGTTACTTTAAAACAGGATATAATATTTGGGCAAATAAAATTGAGGTAAATAAGTTACAGTGTAAATTTACATGTTTTTAATCCCCGATAACTTAAATTTGAATGCCATTTTTATAAATATACTTTGGTAATAAATTATTAATTTGGCGGGAGTTGAGACTTGAAGGCAGGAAATACTGGTAGGGAGTTAGATTTAAAGTTTTACCAATTCATGCATAATGTTTGGAAATTGGTCATTGATTGGACACTCGAATAAATTATGATCTAGAGCAACCTCTGACCCACAATCACAGTAAGGCGAGCTGACTATGTGAAATCTGGCGAGATGACTAAGGCAAGAAGTGTGACCTAGTCTCATTCCAGTTATGGAGAAAGCATTTTTTTTGGCATGCAAATGTATTTATGAAACCAGGGCTTGACAGGAATAAAGGGTTATATTAAGGAATACTGACCTTTTTTTAGAGAAGCGGTTTTCCATTCAGAGGACCATTAGAGTTTGTATTTAGTTTTTAGAATACGGAAATAGTCTCTAACTAGAACAGGAATATCATTTAACGGACCGTGAACAGTGGTTTCCTTAGCAATGGAATCAGCCATTTCATTTCCAGTAATAATACCTAGGTGTCCGGAATCCCGGCCAGGACCACTGATGAATGTGATAGCGAAATGGAATACAGAAGGTCTCTGATAGAGCAGATTAGGGAATCGTTATTATAATTGAGTGGGGGTGAACTTATTTTTTGTAGTGAGCTAACCGGATTTGAAAGAATGAGGGCGTTTCTAATATTGTGCGATTTGACAAGATGCAGCGCTTATATAATAGCTATGCATTCAGCCGAGGAAATGGAGCATTCTTTGGGAAGTTTGTGTGGGAGACTCATTTTCCAGTGTGGAACATATGAGGGGTGTTCAAAAGAAAATGTGAATTTTGAATTTTTCGAAAAGTGTTTATTTATTCATCAATATCCATTTTCTCCCCTTCAAAGTAATCCCCCTCAGATATAATGCACTTATGCCAGTGCTTCTTCCAATCTTCGAAGCACTTCTGGAATGCGCTTTTCGGTATGGCCATCAGCTCGTTCTTCGATTCTGACTTTATCTCATCAATTGTGGCAAAACGCTCTCCTTTCATTAGTCTCTTCAGTTTCGGGAATAGGAAAAAGTCGCAGGGAGCCAAATATGGTGAATACGGTGGTTGAGGCATGATTACAGTGTTGTTTTTGGCCAAATAATCACGAACAAGCATTGATGTGTGAGCTGGTGCATTATCGTGATGCAAAATCCATGATTTGTTTTTCCACAATTCCTTCATATTTGATCGAACTTGGCGAGCTTTTTTCGGTCTTGGCTCTTCTGGCCGCTTCCATTGGGATGATTGGGCCTTGGTTTCGAAGTCATAACCATATACCCACATTTCATCACCAGTTATGACCCTTTTGAGCAAATCTGGATCGTCGTTGACGTCATTCAGCAACTCCTGAGCGATACTAATGCGACATTGCTTTTGCTCTAAATTTAGCAATTTTGGAACAAACTTTGCTGCCACACGTTTCATGCCCAAAACATCCGAGATAATTGCATGGCATGAGCCGATTGATATGCCAACATCCTCTGCAACTTCGCTAATAGTGATTCGACGATTTTCCAAAACCATTTTCTTCACTGCTTCGATGTTTTCTTCGTTTGTTGACGTGGTTGCAACAGCAGGACGCTCATCGTCATTAACATCTTTTCAGCCTTCTGTAAAGCGCTTGTACCACTTATAAACACTTTTTTGAGACAAAGTAGACTCGCCGAATGCCACAGTTAACATTTTAAGTGCGTTGGAGCACTTCATTCTATGTTTAAAATTTAATACATATTCTTTGATACATTTTTTTCAAAAGTAAAAAATCGAAGAACACACAAAAACGTGACTAACCTTACCAGTTATCAAAAACAAACCACTAATCCAAAATGGGCTGATATGCTAACATGTGATAAACATATGTGTACCAACATAACAAAAAAAAATCGATAATCGAATTTACACAGCCCGCGAAAATTCAAAATTCACGTTTTCTTTTGAACACACCTCGTACACACTGACCCCGCAATGGGAATCCTGACTGAGTTTGGAACCATCTGTGAATAATTTTATATGGTTTGGCCAATTGTTTTCAATAATTTTGTTAAAGTCTACTGTATTGGATTGAAGTAAATTGTTTTATATATATATATTCATTTTTTTATTATTACTAAAAACTGGTGAACCTTGGTGATAGACCCACACAAGGGAGAGTAAATATTTAGGCACCGGCACACAGGGACGCATCACTATTGTGATTCGCTAGTCCTCCTGAGAAAGGTGTTTGGTAGTTTCCAAGTGGGAATGTCGTCTCCCCGAGCGTACTTGATTTGTAGCACCAGCCAGTATGGTCGATCGCTTGAGGTGGTGTCAGCTGTCATATGAGCGAGGTTTGCTGCGTATCTGGGACCGGCATTCAAGGTCAGACTGATCGCTGCAAGCACTTGGGTAGGCTGGGTAGAGCTGTTGGGCTCGGGTTACGACATATCCGGCGATGGCTTTCGGGTCGGACCGGTAGCTGCGAGCTCATGAGTAGACTGGGTGGCTGTCGTGCTCAGGTTGCTGCGTATCTGGGACCGGCATTCAAGGTCAGACTGATCACTGCAAGCACTTGGGTAGGCTGGGTAGAGCTGTTGGGCTCGGGTTGCGGCATATCCGGGGACGGCCTTCGGGTCGGACCGGTGGCTGACGGCTCGGGTTGCGACATATCAGAGG
>JAHDVE020007306.1:0-45689 GCA_022606495.2 Halesus radiatus | reverse complement strand
TTTTTCATGGCTCATTATATTCTGTTCTGAAAAATGATGTAAAAGCCGAGATGGACATATAATAAAACATAGAAATAAATAAATATTCTAATTTCTTCATGAGATTGATATTCACTTTGTGGCGTAATTATTAATAAATGAATTATAAATTACTTTGTAATCACAACTTTATTAACATATGCATATCAACATGTTTCAAAAGCGTTGCTTTCTTCATCAGGAATATACAGAATGCTAAAAAATAACAATGTAAGGTATACACACATATTAATATTAATAATTAAAAAAAAACTTTTTTTAATATCTAATGTAATATTGTTATTTAATGTTTTCTAACAATATTTTATTAACATGTTTGATTAATTACTTACCTACTTTAATCAATTTATTATTATTTTTATAATTTGTCCTTTCTAACATTATTTTAATCTATGTTTATCATTTGTCTATACTTGACATTATTATTTATTAGTATTCCATATATTCCTGATGAGGAAAGCATCGCTTTCGGAACATGGTAATATGTATACATTAATATGGTCGTAAATATAAAGTAATTTTTAATTAATTTATAAATGGATATTGCATTCTTTAGTGCTGAACTTATTTTTACATATTTTGCATAAATTGCTAATGGATTTTTCAAAAAAAGTACCTTATTAATTAAGTGTGGACAGAATCTTAATTATTTTCCTCAAATGTAAATGGATTTTAGTAATTCTTTCTGTTATGTGTAGGGGACATATAAAACTGCTTAATTCTTTTACTATAACTGTATTTATTTTGTTTATAAAAAAAACTCAAAACAAAACAAACAAGAATACAAAAAAAAATCATTGACAAAAATGTTCACCACTTTCGCTACACATACGCATTCTTCGATTACTGTCACTATTTTCATCAAGATAAACATTTTCACTCAAAGATTCACAAGTGTTTTCATCATCACTACTTGACGAATTTGACATTTTGCAGGTGGAAATAAAAAACTTTTACTCTAAAAAAAATACAAATATCAATGTTAAATTCACAGCAAAATAATTTTAAATGGTTATTTAAAAATGTTATTAACTTATTAAAAACGTTAAGACACGTCCGTACAGGTCTATACCTATAATCAAACTGCGCAATAGTCGGTATTCCGACGGTCCGCACTTTATACGCATTAATAGAGAATCGATCTATCGACGGTTCGCGTTCTACGGGTTAATATATGGTAAAAATGAACTGAACAAGTGGAAGGAGAATTCGAGTATGCCCTTGAAAAACATGTCATGATAAAGATAATGAAATAATTCTCAATTTGTGGATACCGCCCAAAAGTCCCAACTGCCCGGATACAGTGCGACTATTACATCCCCAAACAGGATATGTTGAGAAGCAAAAAATAGTGGGGAAGAAAACAAAATGGAAAAGAGGACTGTTGGGAACTACGTGGCTATTCAAATCTGATCATCAAACACGACTAAAGCTATTTCAAGCAACATCTCGATTATGAATGGTGGTCTTTCACCAGGGCGATACTAAGAGTTCTGTCACTCTGGCGTCTGGTATATAAAAAAATACGACTGCATTTTAAATAAGACAACAAATTAAATGGAACTAGTGACAGATTTTTAATTGTGTAAAACAGACTGCGTCTATTTATTATACGTATGAACAGTAACTAAAACATAATAATGTGTTATTTCAACATGAAGTTAACCAGAATGGCATGAATTAAACGACTTTATTTGCATGTCTCTTGAAACCTTCAAGGTTTGTGTTGAAGATATCGAGAGAAATGTTATTTAACTCCACCGTACCGCGTGTCATGCAGTGCTGAGCCAACACGTCTGTTCTGCCACGTGGTATGCATTGCATTTTGTAGTGCCGACCCTGTCAGTCATTGTTTAGTACAAATGACATATAGCAATCCAGGAAGTATGAACTATATATCTTAGAATATATAATTTTATACGCTGTTACTGCAAGACTTCGACTTAAAACTTCGGTAGCAAAAATTCATGATGCATAAAAGAAGACATGCTTTCTAAGGCGCACTCAAAGTCTCCAGATGCATTGCAGTTCATTATCTATGGCTACATCAATGGAAATAGGGCAACGATTAGATTTAACGACGAAGTTTAAAAAAAATTATCCAATTCATTATAACTACGATGCAAACTCCTGTCGTGTGAATATAATGCATGGCACTTTACGTGAAAAAGATTCAAACTAGTAAAGTACCTAGCATGAAATGGAAAGTTACATGCTTGAAATCAACTAGAAGAGATCAGTGAAGATACGAATGAATAAGGAAACAAACAAAGCGAACAAAATTGAAATCGCCAAAATAAACAATTGGCAATGGACTGGACACATCGCTCAGAGGACAAATCGATTTTTTGTTGAATTTCTGTTCATTTTTTAGAGATAATAAACATATTTTCATGTGACGATATTAAGCAATACCGAATTGCAAGAATTCAGAAAGAAACAACTTTATTACCTACGTAAAGATAAATAAAATAACTGAATAAGTGAAACCAGTTTAACTATTGCATCCCCAAATGGGTTTTGTTGTGAAGCTTAATAGAATGGGGAGAGTAAGAAGAAAGTACCCGTCTAATCATAACAGGTCAACAAACACGACTAAAGCCAAATCAGGTAACGTTTGATTCTGAATGGTGATTTTACCACGACAATACTGAGAGTATCTCCCACACTTAGGCTGGAAATAGGCCAATCACACATCGGTCGCGTACATTGGTCGCTGACTGTCGGTCTACGCGATGATGCCACAGTGCCTCCCATCGTGCCGGTCGTCTTCAAGCAAGAATAAACATGAAACCGTTTTTGAACTGTATAGGAGCTGCATTTTACCTACTTAAAAAAGAAGAAACCAAAGGAGGGTATTAAAACATATAGATATATGTTAGAAGAAAGTTCCAGAGGAGGGAGACGACGCATCTCAGTAATAACCCGCTCTGTTTCAATATTCATTTCATAAGACTACACACACACATGCCCATCAGCTCACGCTATCTGTGCACCATTGAATGCTCTCATACGAATAGTAATCCCCTCGGTCGACCGACGCCGCAGCGCTGACGAGATGAACCGACGATCCTCGAACATCGCGCGTAACTACTCACCGGGGCTGACCCTCAACGTTGCACTATAGTTCTCCATTCATTTGCCCACATATTACCGTACGCGACTGACGTACGCGCAGCACTATTTCCAGTCTTATAGTATATATTTTATTTATTTGACTTAAAATATAGCACATGTACATTGGTTACATGTATTCTGATATGTACATAATATCTACAAACATACAGTTTTACAATTTAAGTTACAATAAGAATTACAAATCAAACTTATTATATTATTATTACGACATTAAAAATTGCACTTTAGGTATTTCGTCACTTCCTTCTTAAATTTGAAAACTTTTTCCTCTTCTTTTATATTGGCGGGTATTTTTTGGAATCTTCATGGCTCTTCATAGAGTAATGAATTTCTCGATTTTGTTTTCTTTCGAAAGGGAAGTCTTATTTCATTTTTTCGTCTTGTAGAATGGTTATTGATGTTTATTAATTTTTCTCCAGACTTCAGAATTTTGTTGGCCGTTAAACGCTTGAAAGAGAAAAATTATTATATTTAGGTATAAAATTTACTTAAAAGGCTGTTTTTTTTTGAGCCCCTAGTTTTTTTTTAACTTTCAAAAATATGTTTCGTCTTAAAATCATTCGCATGGCTTTATTTTGCAAAACTATTTGTTGCTTAAAATCCTCCCCTTTTGATAAGAACAAAATACTACTACGATAATTTTAATTGTACAATGATGGCATTGTATATAGTTTTATAAGATTCTGGACTAATATATCTTCCTATAATTGTATTTTAATCTAGTCCTCCAATATTTCACAAGCAAAGTTTTCCGCTTACAATTGCGGTATTAGTCTAGGAACGTATCTGTTCTTTAAATAACTTAGAAAAAAACATATTTTTAATAATTACCCGCAGTAAGGATTCATCACAGTAACAAATTATTTACAAAAAAATGTACCGCCGGGCAGTATTACGCTTATAACAAGTAGCTTCTACTTATCCCACGAGGATGAGTTTTAAAAAATGAACAAACTATAACTGGCTTGCAGGATTATTGTTTCTGCATTAAACAAGCATCTGTAGAATAGTAACCGGGATCTACACTTCCCTGGGGGGCCTACCGTAGTTCGTTCGTGTTGACAAGGACTTTTGCTGTACAAACGACAATATTAAAATTTCTGAGCGCATTTCTTTCCAAGAATCGGTACAGAATGAGGTAAATCGGGTTTTTGCTGCAAAATGGCAAAAGCGTTTTACAAAGAATAAAACTGCAAGCTTTACACACTTAAGTCTGAGCTCGACTACATCAATAATAACAATAGCATTATGTGCCCTATAAATGTTGTATTACAATTACAAAATTCTATCAGAATTTATTTGTAATCTTTAAACAGTGTCTCTGATATACCTATCCGATTTTTTTTATTTATATGGGACATCCGTTGACTTTTTCTATAAGTCTAGAATTAATATTCAATTGCAGAAATAAGTTGTTCCTCCTTTGGCCGACTGCAAAGTTCACTATATCAGGCTGTAAGGATCATTGATGTATGATTTATATCTTGGTAATGTTCGTACCTACAAAATGTTTAATTTGAATATAGAAGTGAGCTTTTGATTATGCCATTTTATGACATAATGTAAGGTAAATTTAATTGAATACATGGCACGGAAAGTCGCTGTATGACTTTCATACTAACACAGTACAGTTCTGCCAAGATCTTTCGGACTGAAGTTTGCAGATAGATTATCCTGATGACAGCCAACCTCCGATAGAAGGCAAATTTGTTTTTCATCATCAATTTGACCGACGTTTTAAACAAATGATAATTTCGGAAAAATTCTAATCAATTCAAAGGATTAAGACGATAAACCAAATAAGATTTTAGTGATTGTTCAGCATTTTATTTCAGTAATGTCAATATGAAAATCAAAGAACATCTTAGATATTTAGAAAATGATAATAATAATGTTCTATTATCTTTTTTTTATAATAAAAAAAAAATAATCATATCCTTACTGGGATTTCCCGTACTGGGGATTTCTTTTACAAAATATGAAATTAAATTATAATAAATTGATGTGATTGATGTAAAAAATAAATAATTGTAAAGTGAGGTGTTTTAAATGCAGTTGAGTGGTTTCGGTGTTAGTCTGTATATGGTGTTAATGTATTTTCTATTTCAGATCTCCCTATGTAACGCATCCAGCTTTTTTTTTCGTTTTTTTAATGTTATTATGATTGCTGTGATTTTTGAAGAAGAGTGTTATTTTGTTGTAGAGTTTAGTACCATAGTATAAGAAGGTTTTTTATCCAAATGTTTTGTTTGTGGTTCTTGTTAGATGTTTTTTTGACTCTGAGATCTTGTGTTTCTAATATGTGTGATTATTATTATTTCTTGTTTTTCGTATTCATGAATGTAAAGTAGTATTGTTCTAAAGAAAAATTATTTTATTACATAATGTTTAGTCTGTTTAAGATTTCGTCAGTGCTAGTTGTTACAGGGACTTTAAGTATAATTTTGATGATGGCTTTTTATTTTCTAGTGAGTAAATTAAGAATATTGTTATTAGCACTGCCGCATCCGGTAATACCATAATATAGTAGTGATTGGCAGAGAGCCATGTAAATTTTAATGAAATCTTTTGTACTGATTCTTTAAAAATGTAACAACCACGGTTTTTTTCAGACATCGCCAATCATTTTACTGGAAAAGTTCACACCTTCTACCATAGCATCGGTGCTAATGTTCTCCTCAAAAATGATTGTGGCAAGAGATTGAATCATTTAGAAGCACTAGGGATAGACGAAAACTTTAAAATTAATGGTCACATTCTTAATAATAATTTAAATTTGTCCAGTAGTGCAATATTAGGTATATTTCCCATAAACTCATTAAAATTTCCATTACTCCTTAATCATCTTTTCAGTTAATGTTTTGTCTCCTTCAGTATAATGTGATAACTCATTCTTGTACATATTCTCTATATCTTTCTCTTTGTTCCTTTGTTAAATGTAATATATTGCTATCTAACAGATATTTTACCATATTTTTTCTTTCGGTGTATATGTGTATTTGTTATTAATTTAATTGTGTACCCCAATGAACCGTGAACTAAACGAAACGGGTCGGTGATTAGGATAAAACCAAAATGTGTGATCTTAAGCAAAGTTATTTTTTTATTTCAGAGTTTTATTTTGAATACCAACATATGAACTTTTTATTGTCGCTTCATTCCAATTTAATGCACAAGTTTTTTTTTTCAATTCAAACACATAAGCTGGATTTCATTTAAGATTAAAAAAAAAATAGTTTTATGCACCAAAATTTTACACTACTAGACATATCCTCTACTTAACTCGATCTATATTATTTTTCTGCACCTCATCTCTTTTTTACAACTCACATAATTGCGCGTAAATTATCAGAATCATCTTTTCCTTTCAAAATAAATATTTGTATATTTACTCTTAATATCAAATCTTACTCCAATAATCTACAATTGTATGGCCTTAAAAAAATAGGAAAATAGAATTTGTCAGCATTTTGTTAATTTTCAAAGAAAATTACGAAAATCGCATTCAAATACGATCGCGGAAATTTCTTAAGCATTCTAATTCCTTGCTTTTTGTCACAGTTTTAATATTATTTCGTTTGCCAAATGTTATTAAACAATTAGCGAACAATTTTGTTTGGCGAAACTTTCCTACGGCCATATTATCGTTATTGTTGTTTCGTTTACAAACACAAGATGGCGGAACTCCGAGAGGAAATAATTCAATTTATATTTGGTAGAAGACAAACAAGTCTAATTAATGAAGGACAGAATATTAAACTTGAAGGGTGGAAGAGCTGCAGTGGATGTGTGATATCATAGTGTATTTACTGGCCGTTTGACGACCCAAAACAATAGCGGCAAAATTCTAGTGTTCACCATATTACCTAAAACAGTTGGCTCTTCAGATAATGCGCTGCTGGAAACCACCAAAATGAATGAATGAATAAATTTAAAATAGATTGTTAGAACCGAATTCAGTTTAACAATATAAAATCTAACAGTATGTAATAGTAGCCAATAGTACATAAGGTATAATTATTAGTTATATGTAATAGTATCCAATAGTATATATAAATTATAATTATTAGTTATATGTAATAGTACATAAGTTATAAGTATTAGTTATATGTAATCACATCCAATAGTATATAAGTTATCATTAGATATATTTAATAGAATCCAATGGTACATAAGTTATAAGTATTAGTTATATGTAAACGTATCCAATAGTATATAAGTTATCATTAGTTATATTTAATAGAATCCAATGGTATATAAGTTATAACTATTAATTATATGTAATCGTATCCAATAGTATATAAGTTATCATTAGTTATATTTAATAGAATCCAATGGTACATAAGTTATAAGTATTAATTATATGTAATCGTATCCAATAGTATATAAGTTATCATTAGTTATATGCAATACTATCCATTTGTGTATAAGTTGAAATAATTAGTTATATGTAATAATGTATAATAGTACAAAAGTTATAATAATTAGTTATATGTAATAGTATCCAATAGTAAATAATTTATAATAATTAATTATGTGTAATCGTATACAATAGTTTATAAGTGGTAATTAGTTAATTTGTAAACTGTAGTATGCAAATAACAACAACAAAAATTAGGAGAGCTGGAAATTCGATTGTTTGACTGTTTATTGGTTATATCTTCGATTGAACCTTATTGCAGGTTGTTTCGAGAAACTTGAAAAATTCATGAAAATCTCAAGGTTAATATTCAAGTCATGTGAAAGTTCTATTCCAGCTCTATTATAATTCACGTAATTTGAAAAGAGCGTAAAAGTCCCATAATGTAATAGGCAATAAGAGAACTTCAACAGAACTTAAATATTCACTTTTAAATATTGACGAAACGTTGAAATTCCCCGAAACAACTCGCCCTTTGTAATTGTAATACTCGGTCACTGGTGTGGAAGACATTTATGACCACTTATGTTATAAAGAACAATATCTTAGTTACATCATGAGGAGATAAATACAAGATTACCCAAACATTTTAGGGGAAGATTGATCTAATTCGTAGTAGAAGAACACCCCATGGCTTCGAAATCTACGTGACTGTGAATATGTATGTATCATCACCTTAATTTGCTTGAATCCGAACAGCCAGATACATTCCCACCTTCTTCTTCTCCATCTCCTTCCCCTCTGCAATACCTTCAGCCTCACGACATATCCCAATTAGTGATGCCATAGTCTCACTGGCTCCAGACGGTTGGGTCTCCTTTTTATTTATTTATTTATTTGTGAGAAACAAACAGCTTCCAATACAAATATATATACCTAGGAAGTTTCTTGTGCTAACAGTGATTAACTACTGATGTTTTATTTATGAAGCTAACAAGATAAAGAAAAAAAAATAAGAAGGAAAGGGGAGAGGAAGAGGAAGATAGGATCGGGACAGGGATGCTCGGGCATCAATTTGTGGTCGTACGTATTATTTCGGTTCGATATTTTGAAAGGGTATTGTGAAAAATATCGATATTGTGAAATTGTGCGTTATATTGCACAAATACGGGGAATTGGAGAATTTATTCTAAGATTGGTTCTGAATGCGGGCAAGTAAAAAAAAATCGGTTTGTACCGATCACTTAATTTTTATTTTTTTTTTAATTTACATATGTCTACTTTCTCACCAATTTTGATTTGAATGCCACTTTTTAATAATTTTTAAAATACATTTTACTACGAAAACCTCATATATTATATATATACTCGTATATATGTCAGCAGAAAAACACATAATTAAAAAAAAAAAAGAAATATACTGTCAGCTTCATAAAAATAAATAAAAAAATATTTGCGTAAGAGTACGCGGAGGTCCAAAAAACTGCACTTCATTTTTTACCATATGTAAATATAAATAGGTAAATATTTAAGGGGAATTAACGCCATCTTTAATGTTGTTAGTATGATATGACGTTTGTCGGAAGTTCCAACTGTAAAACCATGTTATTATTATTAAACCCAACCTGATACCCTTAGGTGAACCCGAGAACCTCCGTTTATCCGTATATTATATATTCACAAATATATATTTTGTCTTATTTTTGTAACAAATGCTAAATTGTAATCTATTTATCATGTAATGTAAACAATAACCTGGCCGAACAATCACCTCTGTAAATTGCCATCTCAACACAGGCTTTTCAAACCTAGGGAGATAGGAAATACCTCAGCCTTCAACAAATGTTCATATATACTATATTTATTTCTTAAAGTTTAACAAAAAATTCGCAAAAAAATGTAACCTTACTGGGGTACCCCGTTCTAAGGTCACATTGTACATGGTTTTATATAAAGAATATGAATTTGGTCAAGTATATTTTAAGTTTGATAAAAAAATTTAAGTAAGATTTCGTAATTATATTAAAATATTACTAGAGGAACATGATAATGCAGTAAGATTAATAAGAATTCTAAAAAATTATTAAAAACACCCCTTGACCGTTAAACCCTGTTCGGTTGCAACATCATATCTATATTCTTCCTTCCCATGTCCATAATCCATATCTTAATACTTTTTTTGAATTCGGTTAATTTTTTAATGGTTTTTATTGCTAGAGGGAGGATGTTAAATACTTTTATAGAGAAATATTGCAAATTTCTTTGTTCAAAGGTAGTTTTTGTTGTAGGTTGGTGGAATGTAAGTTGTAATGCGGATCTTGTGAATCGATCCAAGTTTGTATGTGTAAAGTTATTCTGATTTTTGAATGTGTAAATTAAAATATCTTTTGTATATAATTGTTTCAGAGACATTATATATACTCGTATATATGTGTGTGTGTAATAAATAAATAAATAAATAATTGCCATTTTCAATTATTTGTTTTTTTTTTTATTTCAAAGCACCAATATTTATTATGAGAATGACGTTATTAGCAAACGTAAAAACAATGTCAGACAAAGCTCTAAAAAATTCTTCTACAAACGTTAAAACATAATAAAATTCACATTATGTTGTTCCTACAACAGTTCTACAATCCCAACTCAAATTTACATGTATATTAATTTATTCATCGTTTATACGATTTTCACTGCTAACGTTTTGAATATTTTTGAACACATTTTATGAATGAGATGATCTCATAACCGAAGAGAAATGAAATATTGGTATAGGCTAAATGTTATTAGTGTGAAAGCATATATATATATATATATATATATATATATCTTTACATGTAGCAAACACTTTGTGGGAATACATAATTATAAAAAATAAAATAACTTTGTTTCAATTCCACTTTATTATTTTTTCATCCAACCGGTTTCGATTCAACCTGAACCTTCCTCAGGGGTGAATACACAATATATTAAACATAATACAGAAATACATGGTATTTAATAGAAAATTAGAAGAGAGAGACAGAACATCAACTTAGGTGGGGGGCAAGGAAGGAAGAGCTTCAGAAGGAGGGGTGAAGGTGGGCAGAGGTAATGGAAATATTTTAAAAAAGGGGGGTGTTGGACAAATCTTATTTTATTTTTTATATTATGCATATTATTGCATATATATATTTATATATTTTTTTTTAAATATTTAAATCATTACATCAATAGTTTGTCGGTTTTCGATTTTCTAGAAAATTACTCTACCAGTTTCGCTGAAAATAGCAGAGTATGTTCTTATTGGTGCCGGAAAGATTTAGAAAGTAGTTTGAATGTAATCCGAATTGTAAATCTGTTACTATAACGTTTTAAAATTAGTATGAAAAATATTGAACCCGTCATTTTGTATTGAGATTAGCACATAAATATACCACTCCGGTTAGCCACAGATTACAAATTCAAAAGAAGGTTTCTTTGAGTAGAATATTTAAAAAATTGAAAATAAAGTAGGTACCTGATTTGTATATTAAAATATATTTTGAAAAAATAAATTTTTGGAATGAAATAAAAATTTATAATTAATGTTGTTTTAGTTTCTTTGTTTATAAATAGTAATAGTCGTCACAAGGCATTATGTTCGCTTGTCAAATCAATTATGGCATTCAAACAGCAAGCAAAAATTCACAACTTTATAACTTTATTTTTTTTTTAAAACAGAGCAATGCCGTATAGTACACATCAGCTGGTATATAATAAGAATCACTTTGTTCACACCACTGTTTTGTATATATGAATATCAACATGTTTCGAAAGCGAACATATTTTACAATACATGAATGATGAACCAGAATGTGACAAGATTTTAATGGCCGGGTGCTTCCCCACCTTCCTCTTCGCCATCTCCTTCCCCTCCCCTTACGTCTCACTGACTTCAGATAGTTGAGGGTAGCTGAGAATCTTGTGCGGTACTAACAAAGAAAATATTATAATAATATTTCGTGAAAAGTAAATACTTTTCACGAAATTGTGTGGTTTGACATATATTATTAAATAAAACAAACACTCACTGGATTCCCGTATCCGAAGCGTTGTCAGGGTAAAATTAGAAACTTCTCAAAATATATAGAGTAAGCATACATAATAATAGGTAGGATATGAAAAATATAATAAGACGGAGGTAAAATATTAAACAAAACAATGGAACAGTGAGAGAGGGATATTAATTATTTGTGTGTTTAATTCATAGAACTCCATTTAATTGATTTATTTAAATGTGTTATATTGTTTTCATAATGTGAACATACTGAGTAGTGGGTAGTAAATAATTTTCCTTACTGTATTGATTAATATTATATTAGGATCATTCGTTCGTTTTTTTTTTGTTATATCACGTAAATTTAATCTAAGATCCTTTCTCTCTGTATGTAGGGGACTCCTTGTCAAGCGGGACGTTATTATTCACTAAGAGATGTTCTGCGAATTTTGAAAAAGAACTTTTATTTTATAGCACACAAATGCCCAAAACATCACCTTGCAGGTTGCTAACTCAAGCGATACCACAAATGATTTAACTGTAAATTTTAAATGGGTAGTTAGGAAAATATATAAGGTTTCAAGAGACAAAAATCCTCAAACTGTAATATTCAAATTCTATGAAATGCATCCCAAAATTTCTGAAAATATATGAAGATTGATAACCAATTAAAGCACTTTTGAACGTTGTACTAAATATTCCACTAGGTATTTCATATAGAATTAAAATATTACGTCATTGAAGGAGATAATATTAACAAATCTTAGATGAAAAACGGAACCGAAAAAAAAACTCATAGAAAATAGTCGCATCTGGGAATCGAACCCAGAACCTCCGTCTTACCACGAAAATCGCTCTGCCGACTGAGCTAATGATACCAGTTCAGTTCGCCATATTCATCGATATCGTACCTCAAATTCAAGATTTGTCAATATTATCCTCCATTTTAATTCTCAGATTATATTATTTCTAATTAACTTACAGAATTTACAGATAAATCATTTGTCGTATTTTTTGAGTTCGCAACCCTAAAAAATTTTTTGGGTGCTGACCGTTAAGCACAGTGTGGAGGACATTATTCCGTTTGTATTAAAAATCAACTATCATCGTCGTACAACAAATTGTTCTCACAGTTTTTCAGTAATTTATTGACATAATTACTGAAAAACTTTATTAGGCTCAGATATTTTAAGAAATTTCTTGGTATCACATAATATCATTGTAGGTTACTAGAACACCAGCAATAAATTTCCGGCAATGTTAAAAAAAATGTTGGAATAGAACACAATTAATTTTTAGTACAGCGACCCGCATGGAAAATACAATACAGAATGGCCTCAAGGTTGAAAAACAAAATAGGAAACTTGTTTTAATGATGTCAGAAGGATAGCCAAAATAAGTTTTCATGTTTAAAGACTCCAATTTTGTTTTGTAACATGGTTTCGTCAACTCGTATAATATGTTAAAAATACATCAAAGAATTTTCATATTTATCATAAAATAATTTATACCCGGTTAGACATCAGACGATTTCTCTACCTTATAATTTAGAGTTCTGTTTTAAGCAACTTCATGTTTTTTTTTAATAATTTCTTCAAAAGATTGGTATTCTCTTTATAGAGTCATTATTAAGAAATTAATTAAAAATTACTTTGTTAACACCACTTTATTAATATGTATATAAATATCAACATGTTTCGGAAGCGATGCTTTTCTGATGAAGTAATGAATTTTCCTGATAAGGAAAGCATCGCTTTCAAAACATGTTAATATTAATAAAGTGGTGATTACAAAGTAATTTTTAATTAATTTATTAGAATATATTTTCACCAAATTATTGCTTTCTTGGAATTATTTGGATTTTTTTTTTTTGCATTAATAATCAGTGCGAAATTTTGAGAAAAAAATTTTCATTTCGAAAAAAGTGCAGGATTGTGTGTGCGGTTGGGACTCCTATCTTCATTGACCGGATAATATTAGGATATAGATTATATGTATGGTGTTCCTATCAAAGGTGTGTAGGTATTTTATGTTTATTTGAGCATCTTATCACAATTTTAAAAAAAATATTTGCGCTGAACATATTTTTTAAAATGGTATATAACCCAATTTACTTGGTGTTGGCTTTTTACAACAGTCATAGAAAATGTCCCTGTATTTGAAGAGTTTATTTATTTTTTCATAAATGCAATGGACATCCTAATGATTAAAATAACATTTATCTACGTGTAAAGACTAAAACCTACAACAAAGAAAAAATACAGATTAGAAAAATATTGCTGATATGTTTGATTGATTGATCAGTTCATTTGTTAAACATTAATTATTAGTCCATTTGTTAAAATATTGGCAGAATTTTCACAAAAACTATTCTATTCATAGCGGTTAAAATAATAACTTTTTAAATTTCTAATACAAATTTATTATTTAATATTTAATAATTTTTATTTTCGTCAATATTTTGTCCATTTTTAATTAATTATTTATATACTTTCATCGCGTATTGTTAATCTTTGTTTGTTTGTAATTTGTATATTTGTTTATTATTTGTCTTTGCTTTTATTCTGTTATTTTTAGTATATTATTTATCCTGATGAGGGAAGCTTTGATTCTGGAACATGTAGATATTAATATGTTAAAAACAGTGGTGTAAACAAATATTAATTATATTAATGATGGCGCCACGATATACGAGTTTGTTTATTATTTGTCGTATTTACACATAATAAATTACTAAATAATAATAATAATAATAATTTTTTAAACAAAATAATAAATAATGATAACCTCACTGGGATTTCCCGTGCTGAGGATTTCTTCTTTTTTTTTTTAATTCTTTCACAAAATATTAAATTAAATAATTATACAAAGTACCTAATTGTTTTATCTTCTTCTATATTCCAACACGTACTGCCTTATTCCATGTAAGATTCTATGGACGCAATAAATAAATATGCCTAGAATAAAACCTTTTCATAATAAAATTAAATCATTCATCATCCATCATAAGTAATGAATGTATGGGAAAATTATACTTAATGAATATGGGCGAAAAGATCGATTGATTTAACGAATCCGTTGACACATGTGAATCAAAACTGAATGTTAAACTGATTTAATTCATATTATGATTGATATGGTCCATTTTGCTAAAGCACATGTCGTGCTTTTACTTTGCTTTATGTCATATTTGTATTTAATGATGAACGTGTATTTTGTTTTATTCGAGTGTTCATGATATTAATAGAGTTTTGATGTTGACCTAACGAGGTCCACTTCGAGAATTAAGTAGTATCTATGATGTCCTCTGTATATTGCCAATTGGGGAACCCATAGTCTCACTGGCTCCAAACAGTTGGGATCTTGTGTGGTATCACATAATTTCTCTGCCCTTGAGAGATTCTCATTTATCACTCCTGTACTGAGTTGCCGACAGTGCCATCTGTGTGAAATATTCAAAACTTAGATATTACGCTTGGTATTAAGGAAACGATATGGGAGATCCCATTGCTAAGGAAGCCACTTTTCAAAATGGACATGTTTCGACAGCGGTGATTTCCCCATCAGGAACATATATAACATATTTATATATATATATATACATAACTTAGGTGAGTATTTTAGCATCAAATCAAAAATTAAGTTATGTATGAAAAAGGGCGTGCAGCCGTTCCCTTTAACTAGAATGATTACCTAAATAGACGCATTACAATTGTAATTATTTTATTCAGTTAATTTCAGTGAGAAATTTAAATTTAAATCAAAATGCTAATTACGCAAGGAGTGTGGGTCAAGACAAAATTGTGTGACACTATATTTTTTCTACCTACTACTGCTGAGAAATGGGCAATGGTGGAGTCGTTCGTTTTTAAATCTAGACTAGGTCAAACATTGCAAAAAGTAATAGTTATAAGCAAAATTAAATTAGCATAACAAACCGGATGAATGCTAAAACAATTAGGATTCTAACCATGCCCCAACTTTCTCTTTCCCAAATGTAAAACTGATATGATCCTGCCGCTGAGAGCTCCTTCGTAACCTCTCTTTCGGATAAACGTTTCGTTTACGAGAAAGAGAGAGAGATTACAACGGAGTTACCACTAAGCACTTTATTTAATAATGCGGGTCGTGCCTAATTCGCACTCCCGCAACTAAACTGCCATAAGTCAAATTTTGCCAAAATGAGATAATGGACATTGGAATTTTTGTATATCATTTATACTGATTTGTTTTTATTGCGTTAACTCCGCACAGGAGGATCTGATAAAAATAATTTCTCTCAGGGTCATTTCAACGAAAGCTGTTTGGGGGGGTTATTTAAGGAAAGAAAAGAGAGAAAGATCTGGGAAGAAAAAGGATATGAATGGTTGATAGGAATCTGGAGGTCAATGTGTCGAGGAATGATGGACATGTTAATCCATTCCTCAAACTGCGATGAAACGCGCTAGGTCAATGAATCCGAATCAAAGAGTCTCGCTGTTGACGGACAGACGCATCAAAGACCTAGACAAACCTCACCACATGAACCACTTGATATATAAGTGTCTCTATTTAAAACTAGGAAATTCTAGTTGTAACAAAAGTATTCAGTCATCGACCGATAGATATCCGATAGATGTCCGATAGATGTCCAATAGATGTCCGATAGATGTCCGATAGATGTCCGATAGATATCCGATAGATGTCCGATAGTTATCCGATAGATGTCCGATAGATATCCGATAGATGTCCGATAGATATCCGATAGATGTCCAATAGATGTCCGATAGATATCCGATAGATGTCCGATAGATGTCCGATAGATATCCGATAGATGTCCGATAGATATCCGACAGATGTCCGATAGATATCGATAGATGTCAATAGATGTCCGATAGATGTCCGATAGTGTCCGATAGATGTCCGATAGATGTCCGATAGATGTCCGATAGATATTGATAGATGTCCAATAGATGTCAAATAGATATCGATAAGATGTCAATAGATGTCGATGATATTCGATAGATGTCGATAGATGTGTCCGATAGATGTCCGATAGATGTCGATAACTATCAACTAGATATCCGATAGATGTCCGATAGATGTCCGATAGATGTCCGATAGATGACCGATAGATGTCCGATAGATGTCCGATAGATGTCCAATAGATGTCCGATAGATATTCGATAGATGTCCGATAGATGTCCGATAGATGTCCTATAGATATCCGATAGATGTCCGATAGATGTCCGATAGATGTCCGATAGATGTCGAATGAATGTCCGATAGATGTCCGATAGATGTCCAATAGATGTCCGATAGATGTCCGATAGATGTCCGATAGATATCCGATAGATGTCCGATAGTTATCCGATAGATGTCCGATAGATATCCGATAGATGTCCGATAGATATCCGATAGATGTCCAATAGATGTCCGATAGATATCCGATAGATGTCCGATAGATGTCCTATAGATATCCGATAGATGTCCGATAGATGTTCGATAGATGTCCGATAGATGTCAGATAGATATCCGATAGATGTCCAATAGATGTCCTATAGATATCCGATAGATGTCCGATAAATTTCCGATAGATGTCCGATAGATGTCCGATAGATATCCGATGCATTCAGCATAAACTAGAAAAAACGCGTTCTAACTAAAAACCGGTTTTGACTGCAACATATGAACCAATACAAACAATCCTAAATATATTGTGTTGTTCAAATCAATTCTTAAAATTGTGTGACCTTTAATACTCGTTTATCCATACATAGCCTATAATTTTTTTTTTCTATTTTAATTATTTTCTTTTCTTATAAAGGGACAAGCTTTCCCGGGTTACGAATCACCAGAAAAATATTTTCCATCTTAATGCATGGTTGCAAACGCTATGGTGGATTATCTCATTTTGGAATTTTTTGAGTTGTGGCATTCTATCTGTGAGATCGCCAATTCTCGTATGTTCACAGTTCCAGGAAACGACCGCGAAATGAGACTCAGCCTCGTGTCGTGATGTAGTTTTATCCGGTTTGCTTTAGTTTTAAGTTCAGTGATTTATTTAGTGGGGCAGAATTAGGAAAAAGGGACCCAGTTGACTGGATTGATTTACCGGACAAGGGGAGACCCTGGAGATAGAAAACAACTCAGATATCCTGCTGCGTCTTTCGGAGTATGTTGTATTTGTGTTCTTACATATTTTATAAGAAACAAGTTCACGTAAGTATACGGTATAAGATCGTTATGGTGTTGAATTTTTGAAGAACTGGATTTCTAACATATTTTAGCATTGTTATAATGGTGGAATGAGATGAATTTAGGGCAGTTATAAGTAGTAGATGGTTTGGAAGAATTTGCTTTTCATATCTGCACAATTAACACGCATGAATTCATTACATAAATATAATTAATACGAATTATGGTCTCTCACTAGACCGGTATTTGAAATATCTATTTTTAAATTTGAAACGGAGTACCGACATAATAATTTTAATTTTTTATTCTGATAAGTACCGTTTAAACGTAATTTTGTTAAAACTATTGCGCCAATGTACACAATTTATGGACATCAAATATTAAGTCAGCCTTTTTTTAAAGAACGTCAACATAATTTTTTTTATTAATGCTATTTTTAATTAATTTATAATATTAATTACATACAATGGGAACTTATACCCGCTATACCACTAGAAGTAGCTTATCAGAATGGGTTTAGTTCAACAATATTACATAATACAACAATAAATACCAATCATCATACAAATGTGGCGCAACAATATAGGTACATGCGTATTGCGATCATTGTACAAAAGTTGAAAAAATACAGTTTTCTTATTGACATATTAGACTACAATTACATAATATCGATTTAAATAATATTATTAAAATTTTACCAAGTATTAAACAAATTGAAAAATAAAAAAAAAACAGTGTACAGTTTTGTTGCAGTGGGGATAGACTTAATATAATAGTAGCACTTAAATATACATAAGATATACGTAAATTGTATATAATAATAATCGGATGATTTGTATGTTTTGTATGTTGTTTTTGTGAAAAATCACCTCAGGGGCGCTGTACAAATATTACTTCATATTCTCTATATAATTATGTACAAACAGGCAGAGAAAAACTCACTCACCTGGCAAGTCGCTTCAGATGAACACAGCTTTATTAGAATATTTAAGCTCAGAGATGATATGATTTTTACAGTTGCTATTTTATTCTCCTTATCTATTGATGTTACATTTATTAGAAGATTGGTGGCACAAGAAGAGTTGGTATTTATTCAAATATTTATAATTTTTAGGACTGGACATAACTATAACATGCCTCCATGGTCGAGGGGTAAGGCTCTCGACTACAAATCCGAAGGTCGTGGGTTCAAATCCCGGCGTGCGCAAGTAAAATTAATTTGTGTTGTTGTTTCACAATTAATTCATTTAAAAATAATATATAGTATATTTGCGCACGTTTCAGAGTGGAATATACTCTCAGTATCGCCCTGGCGGAAGACCACCATTAAGAATTGAAAGGTAGCTTGAAATGGCTTTTAGCAGTGTTTGGTGACCAGATCTGAATAGCCAGGTATTTCTCCACCTTCCTCTGCCCCTTCTCCTTTCCCTCCCTAATACCTTCAGCCTTACAACATTCCCCAATTGGGGATGCCATAGTCCCACTGGCTCCAGACGGTTGGGAGCAGTTGAGACTCTTGTGCGGTATACATATAAAAAAAGGATTTTAGCAGTGTTTGGTGACCAGATCTGAAGAGCCGGGTATTTCTCCACCTTCCTCCTCTCCTTTTCATTTCTCTCCCCAATACCTTTAGCCTCACAACATTCCCCAATTGAGGATGCCATAGTCTCACTAGCTCCAGACGATTGGGAGCAGTTGGGACTCTTGTGCGGTATTCATATAAAAAATAAAATAAATGTGTATATAGCGCAGGTGTCACCCAATAAGCAGCTGAAAAAATAAATGTTTTAAAGTTTTTAACAGCAGAGTTACAACAGCAGTGTAGGCGAAATAAAAATTATGAATTGAATTAAATTGTATATAACGATCGCTCAGTTTATTGACGAAAGTCGCCCTACTACTGCGGCTGTGGCAATATTTCTAATCTACATTACATAACATTTTTAAAAAAAGAACAAAACTTTTTTACCAAATTAATTGCATGTTTGACATTTCGTTTACAAAATAGAATTCAGTAAACTCCGAAAACCAACCACTGCGAGTAAAATTCCGCCCAGTAAATTCTACAAAAAAATCAAACACTATCCATCACTTGATAGAAAATGTCGATAGTAAACCAAAAAGAGAGCAACATGTTTTCACGATCCTTTTTCTAAATACAAGATCGATTAGCAAAGGTGTTTTATAGAAAAAAGTTTCGAGGGAATGAAGTAATATTCTTTACAAGTTTACAGCTTCCGTGGCGAGTTGGTTTGCACACTAAATAATGAATTTGGGTCGGAACGAAGTTAGTAGGAATTTTTTATGTTAATTGTTATAAATAACGTCATCCGTAGTGTACCGTTTATCCGATTGCTTGAGCGTTTGATAAATAATACAGGATGTATGGTTTAAGTCCTTGCTTTATTCACATTAATACATCATATCTCTTGCAAAGTCTCCCGTTATTCTCTCTTCCTTTATTTTTTTTTAAATGTGATTCAAAGCCACACTCGCACAAACTTAACAATAATTACGACATTCACCAACATATTTCACGACAACACCACAAACGACACATATAAAAAATACGGACTGAAATCATTGGAATACATTGTTTACACCAGCTATAACGAGCTGCCTGAGGAATTGAGACATGTGTGCGCTTCGGACAAATCTCGAAATGATGTTCTGAGATCTTGTTTATTAAATGCTTTTTTGAAAACCATTTATGATAGATACCAGCTCTTTTCCGATAGCCGTCTTTAAGAGGAACGGCTTAACGGAAAACTTAATTTTGAATTTGTGGCCAAAATACTCACCTAACCATAAAGATTTTTTTTTTCATCTAAAAGTATAGTAAATATCTAGGACGCGTTAGAAGTAATTTATTTATTTTTGTTTTACATTATAAAATATAGGCCATTGAAGAAATTGATTTTTCGCAATTTTAGAGGCACCTTCAACAATTATTTGGGGGCTAACGGTAATTTGAATAAAAGTTTTACCTTCGTCTGCTTTGAAAATATAATGAAATGTAAAATAAGAAAATAAAAATTAATAAGATTTATGGTGAACAAATAAAATTAAAACAACCTATTTACGTCCGAACACAAATTTTGCCGCACATAATTTAAAATTACGACCCGAAAAAATGTTTTTTTTTAATGTTTTGTTTTTTTTATATATTTTTATTTACGTAATCATATTTACAAAGCAAATATGATTTTTTTTTTAAATAGTGTAAACCCACAAAAAATTTTTTTTTCAAAATTTAAAACAAAAATAAATAAAATGCTTTTCATACCTTCTAGATATTTACTGAACTTTTAATTAAAATAATACATCATTCAGTTTGGATGGGTATTTTGGCCTCAAATCCAAAATTAAGTTATGTATGAAAGAACCAGTGCAGCCGTTCCTCTTAAGTTTGTAGATTGTATTTATCTCTTGTAAAATGTTTTTTTTTATATGAATACCGCATAAGAGTCCCAACTGCTCCCAACCGTCTGGAGCCAGTGAGACTATGGCATTCCCAATTGGTGAATGTTGTGAGGCTGAAGGTATTGGTGAGGGGAAGGAGAAGAGAAGAGAAAGGTGGGGAAATACCTGGCTATTCAGATCTAGTCACCAAGCACGGCTAAAAGCCATTTCAAGCAACGTTTCAATCATGAATGGTGGTCTTTCACCAGGGCGATACTGAGAGTATCTTCCACTTGTTATGCATTTCTATTGTAAGGATCTGTATGTTACGAGCATGTACATTTATTTCCCATTGTTTATGGATTCAATTTTTTTAAATATTTCATTACATATTAGCCTTGAAAATTTTGTTAAACTTAATAATATACAACAAAAATTAACAGTCCCAAATTGAGTTGAATTGATGACTCATTGGAATGCAACATTATTGTGTGTCTAAATAAAAATAATTAAATAAAAACTCTTTTTTCGTTTTCTACATGTATTGGAGTAGTATACCACTTACGGATTTTTTCCTTTCAGTTTTACCTAAAAAGACATTTACTCAAAAATAACCAAATTATATAAAACAAAAATTCGCTCATGGCACATCAGAAAAATAAAACATTACGGAGTTCTTATTAGGGTGGGAAATGAAGTTGTTCACATAAATATACGTCTGTAAAGGCTTAAAAAAGGTAGGCACCTTTCTTTTCTCAGATTTCGGAAAAAAAATTCAAAAATTTCAAAGAACTCATATTTCATGATCGTTTTACAAAAATCATATTTTTTGTACTTGGCAAAATTCTAATGAGTAGTTTCAATTTGCCATAGCCGCCTTATCATTCATGCTTTATGGGATGATGAATAATATTAATCGACGTCTAAAATTCTACACCCTGCCCTTCGTCAGGGAGCTCTGCACGCCACTGCTTATATGATATCATATTATTATAATAAGATGGGATAAAAAATAAAATAAAAATAAATTATTACGATATTAAATTCTAATATTATTAAATTCGTTACAGAATTATAAAAAACAATTTTTTTATATGACACAAGTAAAAAAATCGCACGTAACATATATTATATGGAGTTCTTAGTCGGGTGGTAGTAATTGAAGATGTCAAAACAAGATGTCACATAATGGTAAGATATAAAGTAAAATAAATTCACAGAATTTAGACTTTTTATTTAAGGGGACTTAACCAGCAGAGGAATTGAGTCCATGAAGCCTGGTTGGAAACCCGACGCATTCGTTCACCCGGCTACTAACCCGAGTGAAGTATTTGATAAACTCATTCGTGAAGTGTCTTCCTTCGGTATCCCCGATGTCTTCTACCATTCACCTCAGCGTCTTGAGTTCCCCTTACATTCTGCCTACGTGCTCAAAACATATAAGCTTCCCTGTGAAAAAAATGGTACTTCTCTGTGTCTGATTTATCTCTTTTTATCAAAAGCTTAACTTTTACACACATTTTATGAATATGTAAAAAATTGGAGTGGAGTAGATATTTATCAATCCAATTTACTGAATTAACTCGTTTTCAAAGAAACTTACAATTTTCTGGTAAAATTCACCACTTCCTCAAAAAAAAAAAATCGTATTATCAAAAAATACTTTGGTTTTAATTTTTTTTTTACATGTATTTATTATAGTGGGCGTGTTTGTGTGTCCAAAATGAGCTTAATTTTTCCTCTCTTCCGATGAAACTGATCTGAGATTTTCGAATATCGTAAATCTTTCTTGAACTGGTAATAAATTTTACTATCCTGTCTGAGGCCTAGGAATCGAAAGGTAGAAATCGTAAATTGGCGATATGAGTTACAGGTGACAGACACTATGAAATATTTTTTCAGTGTATGCAGGAAATCAAGAAGCTGTACCTGAATTTAAGCAAAAAAAATTGGCATGATTTTCGCAACATCATTATGATTTTCTTTTTTAGTGATCCACTAATCAGAATTAATAGACTTGCCCTAAGTATGATTTAGACGACTAGATGTAAAGATCGGGTATCATCCATTTTGGCACCACCTTATTTAACCGCCATCCATGTTTGTTTCGCTTGATTTTGTCTGCGGTAAGTAAATTAGAAAACTTTTTTTTTAATAAATGAATTTAACAATATACTTTGCATTCACCACATTATAAATATACATTGATATCTACATGTTTTGAAAGCGATGCTTTCATCGTCAGGAATATAAAAATACATAATACAATATTATTATAAATATTATATTATTATTAATACATGTATTCACGTATGCATACTTCTTTTACATTTTATTTATTATTTTATGTGTACATTATTGTACTCCCTTGTAAAACTATGTGATAAATGAATCAATATATAAAAGCCTTCTAGGCGTGAATAAATAAAATAAAAATAAAATAAAATATATTCCTGACGAAAAAAGCATCGCTTTCTGGGTAGATAGTGCAAACCCAATCTGCCATATCACATACATACAAATACTGAAATAAGAATATTAAAAGGGTCAAAGTAAATACTCAATAAAATTGGCGGCACGCCTATCTCGCCCCCGCTATTTTATTTCGTTTTTTTCTTATGGCAACTCTTATTATTATTTGCTCTGTGGGTTTCACTGTTTTTAAAAGGGTCAAAGTAAATACTCAATAAAATTGGCGGCACGCCTATCTCGCCCCCGCTATTTTATTTCGTTTTTTTCTTATGGCAACTCTTATTATTATTTGCTCTGTGGGTTTCACTGTTTTTAACCCTTTTCTTAAAGTGTCAATATCTTGTTATACTAATCCATATGTGAGTTTATTTAGTTCGAGAGCAGAATAATAATAATTGTTGGTAAGTACATCTGGGAGATTTCTCCAGTAATCTTCTGGAGTGATGTCTAGACGCTCCTAATTAGTATGGACGGAGCGAGCTATGTGTTTTTCTTATGGTCTACTGACAAAGGGTCGCCCCGTTTCGTTTAGAAATCAGTCAGCTTGGAAAATTTCAACTCTTGGGTATTCCGTAGGGATAGGCAGATACAAATTATGATCCTTTTTTTCTGGGTCAAGTATTACAGTATTTAAGATACATTTTTTTTTAATATTTTAAAAGCATTTTTGTTAGAGAAGAGAAAGCTGATAACACTTGAGAGACATACCAATAGAAGTATGTTGTAGGTGGGGACCACCCGTGCTTAAGAGGAACAGCTGCGCTGCCTTTTTCATGCATAACTTTTGAATTTGAGGCCAAAATACCCATCGAAGCTGAATGATATATTTTTTTTAAATTAAAGGTTTAGTAAATATCTAGTACGGATGAGATGTATTTTATTTATTTTCATTTTAAATTATGAAGCATATGCCATGAAAAAAAATAAGAGGCAACATAGAAAATTATTTGCGGAATTATTGTATTTAAAAAATATATATCATATTTGCTCTTTAAATATGATTACGCAAATAAAAATATAAAAACAAAATATTAAAAAAAACGTTTTTTCGGTCGATATTTTAAATTATGTACGGAAAATTAGTGTTCCAACGTAAATTGGTCGTTTTTAATTGAATTTAAAGTCCACAATTTAAAGTGTATTTAAATTTTTTTTTTGTTTTATTATTATATTTTCAAAGAAGATGGAGTAAAACCTTTTTTTTAAATCACCGCTAGCCCCCAAATAATTGTTAAAGATGCCTCTAAAATCGCGAAAAATCAATTCCTTTAATGGCCTAGATATTTACTATACTTTTTGATGAAAAAAAAAATCATTAGGTTTAGTTGAGTATTTTGGCATCAAATCCAAAATAAAGTTTTGTATGAAACAGGCCGCGCAGCCGTTCCTCTTAAGTACAATAAGGAACTCCATTCCATTGAAAAAATTATCAATAATGACGTTCAAACTTAAATACCAGCATATTTCGTTTTTTTTTTGTAAAGTTAGTTTTCTTAGTTAAAATAAGTTTCAATATTTCAAAGCCCGCCATAATGCTCAAAACCTAGTAAAATATCAAATGTCAAAACAAGGATGAGCTTTACCTTAAGAAATTTTATGTTTTATTCATAGTAAACTGTAGCATAGTAATTAATTAATTATAAAATATACTTTCTTTACACCACTTTATGAATATAAACAACAACATGTATTCATGTATTCCTGATGATGACAGCATTGCTGTCGAAACACGTTGATGTTTTTGTATATTTATAAAGTGGTGTAAACAAAGTATATTTTTTAATTAATTAATTAATATTGACGCCACAATGTGGATACCAATCGTTCGAAGAAATCATATGACACAGTAATTTTCGTTCATGGTATCTTCATTCCGTTGATATTAAATAAATAAATAACTAAACACAATAAGAAAATTATGTACCATTTTATAAACCATAACTCAAAGAATAATAATAGTATTGATTATAAATATTATCGTAATATTCGTATTGATAATTGGTTTCCACATGATTACTCTAATTTGTTTGACTAATAATAGTTCTTTTTTTTATATTGAACAACAATTATAAAGCTCCCAAATTAAGTTTAAATTTCACTAAAACTAAAAAAATACACATTTAAAATACAAAACAAAAGGGAAATATAAAAATGTTCATACTAATCCAAAATACGGAATCCACGCGTGACGTCAGATGTTCCAAATGCAATGGTATCAAAATAACAAACTGTTTCGATGAGATGATTTATTATTCAATTTTAAATAACGGTTTATAAATTCAATATATATAATAATATATAGTTTATAATTATAAAAAATAAAAGTTATATATTCAGAATCGGCGTTTGCTGATCTATATGAATGAATATTTTTTTAGGCCATTGTATTTTTTCACTGGAGTTCCTTTTTGCGTAACGCACCCCCAAATATAAAAAAATCTAATTCTCCGCCTTTACTTTTTTTTATATGAATACCGCACAAGAGTCCCAACTGCTCCCAACCTTCTGGAGCCAGTGAGACTATGGAATCCCCGATTGGGGAATACTGTGAAGCTGAAGGTATTGGGGGAGGAGAAGGAGAAAGGAAAGAGGAAGGTGAAGGAATATCTGGCTATTTAGATCTGGTCACCAAACACGGCTAAAAGCCATTTCAAGCAATGTTTCAATTCTGAGTGGTGGTCTTTCGCCAGGGCGATACTGAGAGTATCTTCCACTCTGGGAAGGGCGCAAATATACTATACATTATTTTTAAATGAATTTATTGTGAAACAGCACAAATTAATTAAATAAAATTTACTTGCACACCTCGGAATTTCAACCTCCGGATTCGAGCATTACGCTTCGAACATGGAGGACATCAAAAAATAATAGTAAATCTACATCTGTATCTATAATAATACGCTTGGTCTTGAATTATCTCAAGCGGAGCACTAGTGCGAACTGGACTCCATATTATGTCTCAGTTAGAAGGTGCGATTTACTTGTCGCGTATCCAACGTTCGCATTTTGTACGGGAATAGGGGAGGAATCACAAAATAGGCTGGACCGTGAAATAGGAGATTTCATCAAATTTCTATACAAAATTTACTTAATTTTGAGCAATGCACACTTATTTCTCGAGTCTCCCGCAGTTGAGTAGGGTCGTAGGTAGCATTTTATTGTTTTTGTCCAGTAATTAATTTGTTTGAAGTTGCTATTCGTCGAGAGCCTTTTCGTCCTTATATGTTCAATTTTGCTGCGCTCTCGGTGACGTACGGTCAGTAAAAATAGCTTGCAACCGTTCCAAAAGTAAATATTACCAGTGGAATATTGATTTGATTTCACAAATAGGGTTTAAAGCGAATGTGTAAAATTAATGTATATAATATTTCGTACCCTACCCATGACATCGGTATTCATTCGCTGAATTTTGAAAAAACACCATGTCACAATGAAAAACTAGAATCTATAGCACTATGCCTATATTAGAATGAAGTGTTGTACATTTTTTCATGCGATTTCTAATTTTTAATAATAATAATAATCGGATGATTTTTATAGCGCCGTTTTTGTGAAAAAGCACCTCGAGGGCGCTGTACAAATATTACTTCCTATTCCTATATTACATCTATTCTATGAAGTTTTTTTTTAATTTAATGACACTTTAATTTAAATTGCCTATGACACTTTTTAAGAACCTTGTTATCGATGTATTTTCACCATCGATATGATTTTCAAACACGATAGACTTAAAAAAAATCTGCTCTGCAATATTTTTATTTCTCTTAACTCGTTTTGGTTGGATCATCAAAATTGTTTTTTTAAATAATATTATATCCGTCCTTTTTTTTATTTTTTTCTTTAACTCCGTTATTATGTATTTATTTGTTTTTCATAACGTTTTACAAAAGTCGCAAAAAATATCACATTTTTTCTAAGTGTGTTAATTTTTTAAGTAAGTTTTTGTAAATATGTTTTAAAATATTACGAGAGGAGAATTATAGAATAACAAATTAATAAAAATTCTAAAATCTACAGGAAAACATACCGTTAGCGTTAATCTCTGCTCGGTTGCAATTATATTCTTCTTTCCGAGTCCATAATCTAAATCGAAATACTTCTTTCGAAGTCGGTTAATTTTGTAATGGTTTTTATTGCTAGTGGGAGGATATTAAATAATTTTAAAGAGAAATATTGCATATTTCTTTGTCCAAAAGCTATTTTAGTTTTAGGTTGGTGGAATGTATGTTGTAATGACGATCTTATGAATCGACCCGAGTTTGTATGTCCAAATTTAACCTGGTTTTTGAATGCGTAAATTAAAATATCTTTTGAATATAATTGTTTCAATGACATTAAATAACTGTATATTCATACAGTCATCATGTACGAGTAAGTAGTCATAAGTCAAAAATGAAAAAAAAAATGGTACGTACAAAATATCTACGCATAAATAAAAGATAATATACAAATATTTTAATTTCTTCACTAGACACGTAATTATTTTATGGCGTCAATATTAATATAATTAATAAAAAGTATTTTTTTATGACAATGTTTAATATGTTGATATTTATATATTAAACAGTGGTGTAAAAAAATACTTATCATTAATTACACGCACATTTTAATTGAAACTATTTGACATGGCATGATTTAATGACATAATAAATAATAAAATTTTATTTATCTCTCAAAACTTTGTTAAGTTAAGCTCATCTTTGTTCTACAAATTTCCTTTCTTTAAGTTACTTATAATTTGTATTATTTTGTATTTACTTAACTTTTGTTTGATGATGGCTGTTGTTTATTTTGTGTTATTTCTATTCATTTGTTATTTTTTAACCTCGATACAGGCTTTGTCCTAGTGAGAGTATTAATTGTATAGAAAGCAATACATTTTAATTGTAAAAAAACATTTTTTTTTTAAATGGAAAAAAACCTGACTAAATAATACAATTAAATCGGAAATTAAGACATTTATGATATCATTGGGGGTGGAGGTGCCAGCAAAGTTTGATTGCGTTTTTTTCAGGTTTCTGTGGAAATTTTCTACGAAATTTCGAAGAAAACGGACCGGTTACTCAGGAAAGGGGTGGGGGTGGTTTTTTTTTGACGTCGCAATCTTTTCTCGTTGTATTCTCATTCCTAATACTGTGATACATGGTGTTACGTAACGAATTCCTATGATCCGCTTCGTAATTAAATTTACATATTTCCATCGAAATATTTATTGAAGTTTACTAATAGATCAAACTACAATTGCAATACCCTCGACTGTCTCACTCTCGGGAGATATTTAGTGTGTTTACAATTTGTTTATTATCAATTTATGAAACCACCGCTTCCAGGATGTATATGTGTGTGTCTGTATAGATAAAATGCAGGAATAGGAAATTCAATAAAACAATCATATTTTGCTATAAAACATGCCTTGCGATAATGCCTATATTTAATAGCCATGTTTCTAGGCTCAGGGAAAAAGCCGTGAATTTTTTTTTGGATGCATCTATTAGTTTAGTTTACTGATTTGATATCACATCCAAAACTGATTGTAAACAGACCAAAACTCAGAATAAGATCGAAATCAATTTTACCCGGCCACTTGACCATCTAGAAGTGTTCATACAGAGTCCCCGTACAGTAGGCCAACTTGAAAAGAAAACCACTGACTCGAGAACGAGTTGAGATGCAAAAAATGCCTCTTTTATTTTAATGAAAAACATACTTTCATTATCAGGTAAAATAGTGATTTTACTATGATATATTTCCAAACTCACAATCCCCAAAGCCAGGGCCCGTACTCCCCGAGACCCCCTCCATTTCAATCCCCTCCCTTAATACCGCTGGCCAATGACCACACCTCTTAGTGTTGCCCTCGACGGAGACGAATATTAAAAATTGAGTACTTGACGGTAAATAACAACTAGATGTGAATCTTTTTCTTTTTATGAAGTGCTTCATGACAATGGTAATCACACATACACCTACGGGATCTGATTTCTTTAGACATTGCTAGCCCTTCGTCCTTCGTCCGTACTACTTTGCCAATTGTGTCTCTCCGTCATAAATTATGGTCAGTATTAGAACTCCTTTGTAGACACTAGCAACGCTTTATTTGATACCTCGAAACACTGTTAAAAGATGGGCTTTGTTTTTGAGGACATGACGAATAAATAACATTCAATCCAATTTTAAAAAGCTTTTGGATTTTATGTCAGATCAAACAATAAGCTCAGAAAAAGACTAGACTGTTTCTAAGAAAAAGCATCTCCCAAAATATGTCTTTTATAGGATAACACAAAGATCCACGAAAATAATGTAATCTGTTTTACGTTTTTTTTTGTTGTTGTTTATAATGCCTTTTGATATTTAAAAGTTTGTAGGTAATACCGATAAAAAGGTAACTTATACGACTCGAGATTGATTTAATTCTGATGAAATTATTAATCGAAATAGGAATAAAACGATTGGAGAATATAAGCAAATTATCAAAGAATGAAACAAATTTAAGAAATATTTTTTAGTGCTTACATATACGAGTATAATTTCAATGTATTGACAATGTAATAACATTAATTAAACACCGCATATGTTCTATGATTCTAACACTAGTATTTTCTGAATTTGCGGAACATTTGATAAGTACTAATAATGATTAGTACTTATCAAATGTTCCTAATGAGTAATAATATTAATAGTGTTTTATATTCTTTTTAACAAATAACGGTTTCCTCACTGGGATTTCCCGTGCTGGGGATTTCATTTACAAAATACGATATTACATTTTGTTAAACTGATGTGCTTGATGAAAAAAATAAAATAATTGTAAGGTAAGATGTTTTAAGTACAATTAAGTTGAGTGGTTTCGGCGTTAGTCTGTATTTGGTGTTAATGTATTTTCTATTTCAGATCTCCCTATGTAACGTATCCAGTGTTTTATTTGATTTTTTAAAGTTATTATGGCTATTGTGATTTTAAAGGATGGTGGAATTTTATTGTAGAGTTTAGTACCGTAGTATAAGAAGTTTTTCTGTCCACTTCTACCACTTATAAGTACACTACACATAAAAATGGAACAGCTAATTAACTTAGAAGCCCTGGAAATAAATAAAAAAATAAAATAAAAACAGTCGAAATTAATAATAGTCATCTACTAAATAATCAGAAAAATTTAACTTGTAGTCCAATTTTGGAAATATTTCCGTTCCCCTCCAACTCTCCCTTCCCTCAAACAATACTGTTATCTTCTTTGTCTTTCGCGGTTTTTTCATCGTCTACATGATTAGGTTTTTTTATAATAATTCTACACACGAGGCCCTGAGGAAAATAATATCCTTCAAGACCTATATCATCTTTGGGGATGCTGTGTGGATAGAAAGGAGTGAACCTGGATTTTGAAGAGACCCATGGTGCAGGAGGGAGAAAACACAGAAGCCAGCAGATCATTATACAGACAAGTTGTTGAATAGAAGAACGAGTCGTAGAAGCGACCCGTTCTCAAGTGACAAATTTCGAATGTTCGCAAATGTTGGGCGCGCGTTTGTCATGTTTTCCGACTGTGCACCTACTGACTGTGCTAGTTCCTCAGAACATCTTCCATTAAAATACCGGTAGAACAAGGACAGCATTCCCATCTGACGTCTATTTATTATTATTGTTCTTATTATTATTATTGTAGTCTCCCTCTTAATATTATACTTCTCTTTTCCACATGTTAACCTCTACACATACATGCACACTCCTGTTATTTAATTAGCATATTTTAAATCCTGAATATGATTCAGCAGAATCGAAACTAGTCGACTGTATAAACATAAAAGTGGATGTAATAATAATAATAATCATAATATCTTTATTTCAGCAGAACAAAGCGGTAAGTGCAATACTCTGTCTGCCATATAAAAAGAATACATTTAAAAAACAATAAAAAATTACAAGATGTAGAAATAGAATATAAAAAATAATTAAAAATAAAAATAAAATCGAATTAAAATAATATATTTAGCACTAAACAAGGTGTCTTTTCGTTTAATAAAAATAATAATTAAGTTTATAGCTTATATGTAAATGAACGCAGAAATTGTGCTTCTTGAGTCTGTTACTTCTATTTGTATTAATGTTTTGTAATTTCATGTTTTATGTATCCTTTGCCTTAGTATTTGTATATTTTTTTATAATCTATGTATAATAACCGAGCTTTTATAACCGGATTGGTCTGACGAAGTGAGAACATCTGTGAAAACCCAGAAAAGTAAATTAATATCTTTTTAATTGTTTTTGTGTTTAATTCGTTGAAGACGATTTATTTTTATCAATTTTAATAGTTTTATTATTAAGTTTTTCGAACTGCGATTAATCCACATTGTGACGACTTATTTATATGATTTTATTTACTCCCACCCAATTATAATTTGGAGCGGTTTTTTTTAAATAATGATTAGTCAAGTTGTCGCAATGTGAATTAACCACAGTTTGACAATGGCCTTGAATGCCGAAACAGCTGTCACAATGATAAAAACTAAAAATACCTATAACAAAACTTGATAATAACATTACTAAATTTGATTTTCATATTTTTTTTTTAAAATAAATAAATAGCGTTATTATTTAATAATAACAGATGAGTTTGTATAATACGATGTATGAATGTGAATGAAGCGTGAAGTATGTACCGAGACAGAGTTATGTTATGATCGATCCTCTTTCCTTACCCCTGCGGGGAAACGGAGTTATAGGAAACTATCTAACCCCAGCGGCGTAAAATTAATTAATGTTAAATCATAATGGGTATTAGAAACACTGAAAAAAACAGTTTATACTCTAAATGCACAGACGCAACATATACTCAGCCTATTTTACAGGTATTTTAAAGGGAGCGTGCTCGAATGCGCTACTGGCATTGATTCCCATCTTTGTGAACGTGAAATAAGCTACCTGCATCCATCTTTACTCTTCCGGTTAATCTGGGCCCCTTCAAGGCCCGTTTTAACAAATCCTTTACTACACCCCCTTCCTTAACCCACACCATAGTGCTGTCGTTGTTGTCGGAAATGCCGGGGTTTCTTTGATAAAAGAAGATCAAAAGATCTTCTGACCGTGGATAAAATATTTCCAAGGCTATATTTTTCTGAAATAAACCTATGTTCAAAAAGACTTTCAAGCATAATACGGGAGAATAAAAAGGCGTTCACAAAAATTTTACGAAGAATATTAAAATATCCCTTTTTTTAATATTTAATTACAAAACAGAAGTATGTAAAAATCTCTGCTTTGAAGTATTTGTTTAATCCACCCTATTCCATTTTCCATATTACTCCATACCACGTGGCTGTAGAATATGGCGAGCCTAAACCTCGCCTGTATTTTACCGATTTATTAATTTTTCTAATTAAAACACACAATGGAGATTTAATAAAACAACCCTCGTCATAAGGTTTTTTTTTCATAGCGATACATCGGGAGGCGGTGTGCGGACGGGTCTGTTAAAAAGGTCGTGATAAAGGACGAAATACTTAGGATTTTTTTTGTACTGGTTTGGAAATATATATGTATAGCTTTATGGCTTTAAAAAATACAATAAATGTGTATGAAATTTTGTGAAGAAAATCCTTTATGGAAAACTTGAAATATTGTTAAAATAAAAGTATAAAGTAAAATCCTAAAATATATAAATATAAATATAGCAATAATTTCTAAGACTTAAATATTTATATTGTTGATAATAAATTTGAATTTAATATATATCGTAAAGATCATCCCTTTGCTCAAAAATTATCAGCTTTTCATTCCATGCTTAACAGATTAGTTAATGAAGCTCTGTCAAAAAATAATTTTAACAAAGAATTAAATATAATTAAACAGATTGCAATAAATAACGGTTATAGAATTAAATTAATAGATAATATATTATACAAAAAGTTTAAGAAAAAATTATTAAATCATATCTATATCCACAAATAACTGATGTTAGTAAACAGTGGAGAAAAAAATTCAATTTAATAATTAAAAATATCACAAATACTATCCAACCAGCTTTTTATAATAATAATAAATTAAAAAATTATATTTTAAATTAAAAATATATTTTTTAAATAAATCGGGGGTATGTAAATTAATTTGTAACGATTGCAACTTTTTTTAAATAAGAAAGACTTCTAGAAATTTCAGTATTAGAATTAAGAAACACTTATCGTGTTTAAATAATAACAACTTTTCTGAATTTACAAATCGTGCTTTAGAAACCAATCATTCCTAAGAAAAATTTTCAACCAGTTTACAATTAGACAAATTTGAAATTTTAGAAATAAGAAAAAGCCTTAATGGTGAATTAAATATAATTAATAATTAAAAAATATTTTAAATAGCTATATCCTGAATCTATTTTCATATAATATTTACTTACCTACTTTAATAAATTTTTGTTTGGATTTATAATTTGTCTATTCTTACTTTATTGTGTTCTGTGTTTATCATTTGTCAACACTTGACATTATTATTTTTGAGTATTCCATATATTCCTGATGAAGAAAGTATCGCTTTCCATACATGTAGATATGTGTATATTAATAAAGTGGTGAAGACAAAATAATTTTTAATTCATTTATTAAAATACTACAGTTTATAGGTACATTCTATTGCTTACAGTGTTAACCCACAAATTTCATATATTTTTGTATGAAGAAAAATACAAAATATAGAGAAGTTTAATCTAAGTGGGTCCAGTTTATATATTCAAAGTATTCGTTTAAAGTGCAGTGACATTTTTTCAGAAGGAATGTTTTTAGTGATGATTTAAATAGAAGCAGATCGAGTGTTCGTTTGATGTTACGTGGAAGGTTGTCATATACTTTAATTGTCATTTAATAAGTCCTTTTGAAATACTATTCTGTTGGCTTGGCTTTCAAACAGTAATAGTGCAGGTTTTATGAACAAACTACGTTTACAGGGTGAAGAGTCAACCCTAATTTTTTGAAGGGGGCTAAAATAAAATTAGGCACGTCCAAATATGTGTTTTACAGTAGCTAGCCATAATGAGATAACCGATTTTAATAATCCTATGTTTTCGTCAGTGTATAGAGAGCGGTGGGCACCATCTTAAAGATGTTTTGTTTAAAACTTCATGTTTTAAAACTTGTAAATATGTTATTTCATTATTGAAAAATATTTTTTCTCTATCAGCAATAGTTTTATGCTACGACCACATAATCGCTCAATCGGTAACCTACACGATCGGCCAACGCTCCAACTACGAACTCCAAACTAGTGATGTCATTTTAGCTAAAATCTATCGATCTACCGATATTCATAGAAAGTCTACTAAAATTTATAATATTGTTGAAATAATTCGTTTATCATTACGTACTCATAATACTGGAATAAATAATACCTATCTATGAAATAATAATTATCAAATCAACAATCCACTGTTTCTTGACTTTAACAATAAAAAAATATGTGACATGTTATTGCCTTTTAAAATGTTAGAAAAATATGACGAATGTCAATGTTATAGCCATCCCTTGTCGGTGTTGAGCCTGTTTTAGCTCCGTATTTTATTTTTATGTATAGCCTGAGTCAGATTGCAGCGCAAAAAATATAACGACTTGCGCCGACTATACATCGGATTACTTGCATTTCGCCATTGGCGTTATTTTTGTGAATAATATACAATTATACAATTATTGTTATTATTTGCATAATTTGCATATTACATAGTTTGGTATTTATTTTGGGGTTAGTTGTATATTTAAGTATTTTTTCTTTAATATAAACATAATTCAGTCATGTTTTATTCTTTACGCAGCACGTCCGTCAGGATCGCTCATACTGAGTCGCCAAAATGTGGAGGCCGGTTTGTGCGAGTTCGGCCAACTAGTTTGAAGGTTGGGCCAACCTATGGTAGTTCACCATCGGAGCGATCTCAGTCCAACTCGCTGAAGTCCAACCAACGTTGGCCCAACGCGTACGAACTACCCCTATACGCAATCACCCAAACTTTCATGTTAGGAGGTTGGGCGATGGTGTGGTCGTGACATTAATATTATTTGCCTTCAAAAAGGGGAAATTTCTAAACCTAACCCTATATTTACACCCAATATGATACGATCATGTGAATCAAAAACTTGAATCGGGCCATGTCATGAGTCGGAATAACTAAATAGAATATATGTGACGATGTATTAATGTTACTGAAACAAGCGTGTGCCGAGACAGAGTTGTGTGCCGGCCTATCCTGTATGCCTACCAATGCGAAGAAATGGCGTGCTAGTTAGTTTGTTTGTTGCCATTTCTGTTTTAAAGATCGTGTTTTCGTAAAAAGCAATTATTTTGTTGTTTTACGTAACATTATGAAATGGATCACACTTTGTATAAACCGAAGCATAGGTATAATAAATAAGGAGCGAGTGGTTGAATATGCACACGTGTTGTTGTTGTGAATCGGAAGTGAAAAGCCGTAGCAGAAGTCTACTTTATCGACGTGAAGTTTCGGTAAGTTGAATCCCTACATCATGGTTGAGTATCACACGCATAGATGGCGCCATCCGAGGGATGAGAATTCAGTATTTGTTTCTGGTTAATTTACACGTGGTTGTTTATTGTTATAGATTTGCAGAATGATTACGTATTTGAGTACCGAATAAGATACCCATCTACCCAGGGCAGGTCGGACTGAAGCATCCTTATATTCGGATTTATTGTGATATTGAAAGAAATGGGGTAGGAAGTGAGGTGGGGGGGAGGAAGGTTGTGAAGTACCTTTATTTATATATGAATACCCCACAAAAGTCCCAACTGCTCCCAACCGTCTAGAGCCAGTGAGACTATGGCATCCCCGATTGGGGAATATTGTGAGGCTAAAGGTATTGGAGAGAGGAAGGAGAAGGGGAGAGGAAGGTGAGGAAATACCTAGCTATTCAGATCTGGTCACGAAACACGGCGAAAAGCCATTTCAAGCAACGTTTAGATTCTGAATAGTGGTCTTTCACCAGGGCGATACTGAGATTATCTTTCACTCTTAAACGTCCGCAAATACAGTACATATTATTTTTTAATTAATTAATTCTGAGGCAGCACAAATTAAATAAATAAAATTTATAATTTCTTCAAATGATTGATAACTTTGTGGCATCATTATTAATTATATAATTAAGTAAAGTGGTATATACAAAGTATATTTTCAATTATATAAATAAAATTTACTTGCGCACGCCGGGATTTGAACCCGTGACCTTCGGATTCGTAGTCGAGAGCCTTACCCCTAGACCACGGAGGCCGTCATTACCACCTACATGGCAATAACAAATTTTTATGCAATCTTAAAATTCTGAACGGTAATCTTTTTCCAGATTAATACGGAGAGTATCTAGTACTCTAGAACACGGTGAAAATATACTATAAATCACTTCAATTAGAACTGCAGACACATATATTAAGGCGCTAAACACATCTCACAAAACAATAATTAGAATCATATTCAAAAAAACCATATCGACACCCTACAGAAAACCTATTAATCACAAATAGCATTCTTGATGTAAGAAAGTTATCTATTAAAAAAATTATCTACAATAACTGCATAAAATCATCACCTTCCTACATATCTCACTCACAAAACACAAGAGCTAAATCTCACAATCATTTTCATGTACCCAATATTAAATCCACTTTTGCCAAGAAACATGAATCCTACCTCGCACCTCTCATATTCAATATCTTCCTAACAGAAACCTCTCAACATATAACGCAAAAAAACCTAAAATGGTTATATAAAAATTTCAACAAATGGCTAATGAACAGTCAAAGGAATTGCATCAAAAAATTACTTGCAAACTCTCCTTAGTCAGATATTGTTATTCTTATTACTGTTTTATATGTTTTTTTAATTTAAACATTTCTAGTATGCCCTCTTGAATAATCCTTTTTATGTTTTTTAATTTCTTATTTTTTATTTTGTAGCTTTGCATTTACACTGTTTAAACTATGTATTTAAAATTTATTTTATATGTCTTACACTTTTATTTGTGTATTTGTAAGTATTTTCTTTCATTTATACATCTATATATTTATTTTGTTACCCGTCTCAGAACAGACATCGTCTAGTGAGACGGGTAAAGTCCATGTTAATGTTTAAATTTTATGTCAATAAACGCCGGGTTGCCGGCAATGAAATGAATGAATGAATAAAAATTTAATTCTACGTTAAAATAACCAAGGTCACATAAATTTAAGTAATATTTCCTTACTCCCGGTTTCAGAACCGTAACCTCTGAATCCAGTACCAAGGATCTTACCGCTCACTCACGAAACTAATCCCATGTATATCCACGCAATGGCTTTGCCCATGTGGATTTTTTTTGGTTTACATAAAGATAAATCTGTAAATATTTTTTAATTACAAAAATTTAACATAATAATTAGTTGATATCGAACCATCCTTTGATAATATTTATGTCGAGATTCGCTGCAATAGTATTCTCATTCCATGTTTTTTTTTTCAATTATTATTGCAATGTTATCGGCAAAAGATGTAATATTATCATGAAGGGATAATTTAAACTTTCGATTGAGATAAATTATAAATAAAATGGGTCCGAGAACAGTTTTTTGGGGGATTCCAACATCCAAAATTTCAGCTTCACTTAGTGAGTTGTATAATTTAACTTTTTAGCCTCTTTGAGTTAGATAGCTTATAACCAATAGCTGGCCTTGCCAATAGTTCAGATATCATTTAATTTGTTAATTTTTTTATCTTAGTTAGAGGAGAGGGTAGGGGGGGATATCGGGTACTTTGTTATTAGAAAGAAAATCATATTCATGTTTTTTTAAGCATAAAATTGAGGGTGAAAAGATAAAAATATTTTTATAAATATAGTATTCTAACTTTTTTTAAATCTGTAAATTCCTTCAAAAATACAGTTACGCCTCATAGGTCCAGGCATAACCGGGTAAGACATGGGGTAACATGCGAAACCGGGTATTTACTATATTACTCTCAATTCTATCATAAGGTAAACAAAAAGTTTAACATCTGTTTATTTTTTCGTGATTATATCTAAATATTATGTTTCGCCAACCATCCTGTTAAGATTTTTTTTAAATTATTCCTTTTCTGAATTTGTATTTCGAACAGAATTGCGGAATATGTCAATGTCAATAATACGAAAAAAATGCGTACCATTTGTCACAAATACACATACATAATAATAACCATCATCTACCCTATGTCTTGAACGGCGGAAAACTGATGTCACGTTTTAAAAAAAGGCGAATTTTGCTTAAACTTTTGTAAAATCTTAACAAACGCAACCAGGACGATGAAACTCAACATTCTGATGCTACGATTGATTCTTAGTTATAAAATCTACCAATCCGTGTAGCCGCGACTTACTGAGATATCATGCAACCCGGTCATGCCCCCCTGCTATCAAATGCCTTATTTAAATCTTTAAGAAAATTTTATATTTTTAGACAATACTATCCACTCGTTTTTTTTAAATAATTTTCTTCTTTCCAATGCGTTTTTCTCGTACAGTTTATGAAAAAAGGGGTTGTTTTATAATCTATGTAATTACATCATTAAATGAAACTGACAAAAACTTTATATTTAAAAAGGCTATTGATATTGATTAACACGTTGACTGCCACGGCAATTTTCAGAATTCCGGTCTAAAAAGCCAATTTCATTTAATCATATTATATTATTAAAAATTCTATTTATAGTACATAGTTATCATCAAAAAGCACACAAAATGTATTTTCTGTTCATGTAAGCCAGCATTGATTTTTCGTTCTCTTCGCAGAAACCATATATCCATATTAGCACCGATATACTAAGAATTTTATCGTACCTGCACGAATATGGCAAGTAAACACAGTACGAGATAACTCATAGTCGGCGTCCTAGCAAAGAACGCAATCTACGAGTTATCTTATAGTTGGCAGTCAACTTGTTAAAACATATCACCACAGAAATTAAAAAGAAAGATGTTACAGGCAAAATAATGTTACCTACCTAAGATTATTCTAACATCGGTTTAACATTACCCTGAATTCCTTCTTGTAAAACTTAACGGCTAAAATTTGCAGTCGGAATTGTTCGTATCGCTGGAAACAAAGTATCAATTGTTCTGTGTATAGTATAATTTTTATACGTTTTTTGTATCTTTCCAACTAAAATTTCGCCAACGAAACCCGTTACATTGTGCATTAATATATTTTTTTAAGCTGTGTATATATGTTTTTTTATAATGTGAATACCGCACAACTGCCCAAATATATTAACTGCCGGGAGCCAGTGGGGCTGTGGTATTCCCAAATGGGGTATGTTTTGGTGCTGAAAGGACTGGGGTATTGGAAGGAGATGGAGAAGAGGAAGTTTGAGAAGTACCTTGCTATTCAGCAGATCTGGTTACTAGCTAATGCCCATCGTTTTTCGCCAGGGCTATACTAAGAGTATCAACCACTCCATACGATTTAATTATAGAATAAATCACTGGCGAATCCGGGTGCGATCGTTAAATAATATATATAACGACTAGAGTTACAACTGTGACACGAATAATAATATAATAACTAGTCTACGTTCCACATGGCGTAGGTAAACTTTCATTACCACTTCCACAAGTTTAGAAATTCCACTGATTCCACCGTGAGCAAAGCTGAGCGAAACTTTGAACTTGTTCTGCGGAAACGAGGAGGTAGATTCCGAACCACCCTCGCTTAGGTACGCCGGCCAAATGGTGCGCCTTAAAATATAATTTATCTGTCAAACAACTGCAGGGGGAGTTCAAGTTTGATGTGTGATTAATTTAATTTTGTTTGTTGACGCAGCTCGCAGAACGACCGTATAGGTGATTTATTTTTATGTAAGGGTGATTTAACTAAAATCATTAACCGTAGATTTGGTGAATGAACCCCGGGGAGCCAACTTTGCTATGTTGACCTTTACATTTATGATTCCAACGAATCAGAATAAAATTATGCCATGTTCACAAAAATTCAACCTCCCAAGAGTTGTTAGGACATTAAATGCTTAACTTCGTATGTTTTTCTTATGTGTGAATTAAGATCTCGAGATCATAAAAATTGATTCCATAAATAACATGGGTCTAGTCTATATCCAGTATTACACATTAATATCAAAAGTTTAGATAATAAGTACTATATCGACACCACGGGTATTAAAAGTCTATCAACTAATATAAATAATATTATTAAATTTGTATGCCATTACAGAGAAAATAAAATATAGAGATGCTTTAACACGCAAGGAGAAAAGACGAAAATAAGAGGGGCGGGGAGTGAGCTAGACGTGCTGGCAATTTAGGTAAAACATTTAGCATTCAATGTCACCCTTTTTATAAATGTTTTGTAATTTTCTAAACGCAGTCAAAATCACGATATACGAACGTGGACGGCAGTGAACTAGGCGAGTGCAAAAATGGGTGTCATGTGACCTTTGCCTCCGGCCGTCGAAATGGTACGAAAGAAAAGTCGATTAATTCTGACGTCAGCTGATGTGGCCTTTGAATTAGTACCTTTTGATTTAGTCCCGAGAGAGCCAATGAAAGCACAGCCCACTGTCTCTCTTAAACTACCTGCATTGAATATTGCTATTTTGAGATGGGTCATGACTCATTTTGTTAAGAGCGGGAGTCACGGCACCAACTCAATATATTCGTGCGACTCAATTGAACAACGGCTCATTTAAGAGCCGGTCCATATTAAGAGCCGACTCTCAGTTCATGCATACAACTCCCAACTTCTACGGCTCCCAACTCCCAAGGTGTAGGTACAAACGTCCAAATGCCAGACATTTTGTACTTACTTATAGAGTCAAAATCACGATAAATAAACGTGAACGGCAGTGCACCAAAACTGGTTCCAAAATGGCCAAGTCTATCAATTCTGACGTCAGTATATGCAATTCTTCATTGTATTATTTTTCTTTAAATTTACATTATGTGGATTGTATATTTTTTATTCCTTTTTTTAAATAAACTATTAGTATCAAGTATGTAACGTTATAAAATATTAGATCTCAAATGGGGCGGAAATAAATAAATAATTACTTTCATTGTAATCCTCCGCACAGGCAAAATATTTATTATTTTAAATGAGAATAATGCTCTCGACGGTCCGGAACCAGTGGGACTATCCCCAAATATAGTATTATTTGCCGCTGAAGGAAGTGGAGAAGGAAATAAGATGGCGAAGGGGAAGTTAGGAAAGTACCTGCCTATCCAGATGTGGTCGCTAAACAATGCTGGTCTTTTTCCAGAGCTGTACATACTTTCACTGTCGGTCTAGTTAAATCACACCATTCAGAATTGAAACATTGCTTAAAATGGCTTTAGCCGTGTTTGGTGACCAGTTGCAGTTACCCATTACTTTCTCATCACGGTATAAGTAACTTATGGGAACTCCTTTAGGGTACACGTCAAGGACTCTTTTTTTAATTAGGTGTGTCCCAGCACATCTTTCGCATAGAAGGAGGTTATTCACAAACGCACATCAAATTGGTTAGTACAGATACTGACGGCGATAAAATATAACCCTTAGCGGCTCATTCTGTCGATAACCGGAGTAATCCAAGATGGAATGGGGGAGTGCACCAACAAACCTTTGAATAAACAAACAAGAAACACAAAAACAAATTATATCCAGAACAAACCATAGCCACGAAACCAGAGCAGTCCCTCCAGAATAGTACAGAGCAGCTTCCTGCTTCCGACGCTCTTCCCAGTGAAGCATTACACCAATCAGGCGGAGTATCCCTTAAGAAGCGTGTATCTGGGAGATGGAGTGAGATATACCTGAAGACCCTAGGGATACAGAGAGAATCCCGATGACTGGGAGAGTGGTGCTGGGTTGAAGAGACGGAGAGAATAGTAGCCAACAATGCGTGCCCCACTGGGAAGTGCACAAGGGTCCGGCCGGTGTCCGTTCTGACAAAAGTGGTATGTATCAATACAAAAAGAATAGGAGAGAATTGCAGGGAAAGGGGTTAGTTTCTACTCCTTCGAAGGGGGAGGTAGACAATACAGAACGAGATCAGTTCCGCCAGACTTGTTTGGTGACCAGATCTAAATAGCCAGGTTCTTTCCCACCTTTCTCTTCCTTATTTCCTTCTCCTCCCGACTTCCTTCAGCCTCACAATATACCCGGCTGAAGACGCCCGAGTCTCACTGGCTCTGGGCGTTTGGGAGCAGTTGGGACTCTTGTTCCTTACTCACGTAAAAGAAGCTCGATGTTGACAAAATCTGCAATACTAACTAAAACGGTTTTTAGTGAATCACCAGAACTTCTCGGAGTAAATATTAAAAAGGCATTAAAACGTGACGAGAAGAAGAATTTCCTGATAACGAGCTCCTTCAAGTAATTTGAAAAATAATTTCTATCCGTATATTATAATTATTTTTCTTTGTGTTTTATAGGTCGTACTAAATATTCGTGAGTACTACAACCTACAACCCTCTAGCGACATGTAAATTTTACATTACGTTCTGCTTCGGTTATATAGTCTGGGACAACCCAACTATTCAACTCAAAACATTATAATGTATACTTCCCAAGCTGAGCTTTCGTTTTCGATGAAAACTAATTAATTGGTTCATTAATAAATGTTAATAAACTTCCTTCCTACTCATAGTCAGAATTTTCACGAGCTATAATTCTAAGAAGCTTCCATTGAAAATAAAAATAAATTATGTCTCTTATGTGATTTTGTTAATTGGAGATTATATTTCGATAAGACAATCCAAAAATAACATTACTAAAAGAATATCATATTTTTAGTAATTAAATGAAAAAAAATACGTCGTATAAAGACAAGATTATTCAAAATGTTGGACTAAATTTCATACCGCCATATTTCCTGAATTATACACTTTATATGAATGGTCTACATAAAAATTTAAAAAAAAGGTCCGAAAGCTTCGAATCCCACTGCTAGAGTGCTCGCGCCGCGTTAGTTGTGAGTAAAATGGCTACTATGCAGCGCAAGGTTTTCTGTGTTTGTAAGCTCTGTAAAACTGAGTCGCCAACTGTAGTGAAGCGTACCTTTAATCTCCATTTTAACATTGAACCTCCAACTACAAAGAACATTTGTCATTGGTATCGCCAATTTGAGTAAACTGGATATCTCTGTAAAGGAAAAAACCTGGACCGACCGCGTGTTTCAGAGGAGAACGTGCAAAATTAAGTCCAACATTTTGATTAATCCTGTCTGGTACAATAAGATTTTAAAATCAGTAACTCAATATGATAATATTTGGGAGATGATTTTTAATTTTTTTAGCAAACTCATATATTTGTGTTAACCATGTGAAAATAATTGACCAAAAACGTATTTAATCGTTTATTTATCTTAACTTCTTCAAAAGATTGGTATTCACTTTGTGGCGTCATTAATAATAATTTAATTAAAAATTATTTTGCATTCACTCACCACTTTATTAATATATACATATCAACATGTTTCTAAAGCGATACTTTTCTCATCAGGAATATACAGAATACAATATAATAGTATTCTGTATATTCCTGATCAGGAAAGCATCGCATAAGTATATATTAAGAAAGTGGTGATTACAAAGTATTTTTGTAATTAATTTATTTGTTTATTAATGGATTCAGCATAACTAGAATAAAACTCGGTCAATGCCCAGGTAATTTAGCATATTTCTGATGAATATGATTTTCATGGATGTAAAGATATAATATTTTGATAAGTTTCAACGACAACGGCGATAAATGCAGTGCTTATTGATTTTGAAAAACACAGGCTTAATAATAATAAATTTAAAACGTTTCAAAGTATACAACATGAAATAAAATTTACTAATACGTCATCTAAAAAACAATGAAATTTATAAATTTGCATAATGTAATAACGTTCTCCCTAAAAAATCATCTATATCACGTCATTATTACTATCTATCCCTCGCCAAACACTCCAAACAAGACGCAAGAGATTCGATATGACACTTTTAACATCGCGTCGCACTTGGAAACGATGCACGAAGGTCCATACCGTAGCTTTATCTGGTCAATAAAATTTGTATAATTTATGTGAATTATTTTGTTTACAGCACTGTTTAATATGTAAATATCAACATGTTTCTGAAGCGAAGCTTTCTCATCAGGATTCTTATTATATACTTGAGGGAGGAAGCTTCGCTTCTGAAATATGTTGATATTTATATATTAAACAGTGTTATAAACAAAGTATTTCATGAAACAATTCTACACAAACCATACACATACTCATCATTTAAAGAATTCAAGTCATAAAACTAATAAAAAACTCAAACTCTCCTGCTGGATTAAAAACTTAAATGATAATAATAAAAAAATCAAAGAATTTAATTTTTTGCGGGCAACTTTACAAATTTACAAAGATAATTTTCTAAACAAATCTGCGCTATTTAAAAATAATAGAAGTCTTAGACAAACATCATTTCTTCTGATTTCAATTTTTTTTAACCATAGGGCAATTCAATTATAAATAAATAAATATCTTTGAGCAAAAAAATTGTGATTTTTTATCACAACAAATCAGAAACATAAAGAGCAAATTAAGTGATTTTAATTTTCACCTTAAATAATATGCTGAAAATATATACTTAATAATATAACGTATAAATAAATATTATTAATTGTTTTTATGTTTAATTCGTAGACCTCCTAAATCAAATTTAATAATGTTATTATTATGTTATGCAAGTATTTTTAGTTTTTATTATTGTGACGGATGTTTCTGCGTTTAATGCCATTTTCAAACTGTGGTTAATCCACAAAAAAAGAAATAAAATATATATATATATATATATACGAGTATAAATAAATAATACACCCCAACACACAAACTCAGCTTAATTATAGGGGTACATATGAATATTATTTTTTAATTGTAACATACTACTACTGATTTTTTTGTAAATGATGTGATATTCCTTGTTTGTATATTCGTAATAAATAAGTATTAATTTTGATGCCACAAAGTAATTACGTATTTATTAAAGAAAATAAAAATTATGTTTAAGCTTACCGTCTGTAATCTATAATATCATCCTAAACTAACATGATACCATAGATAAATTT